>VYZW01031909.1:89686-100492 GCA_013401315.1 Balaeniceps rex
CGGGGGGTGTGCGTGTGGCGGGGGTCTCCCCTGCTCCCCGAAACTTCAACCCGCCCGCAGCCGTTACCCCTCGCGGGGAGCGGCGGGACCGGGCCGTGGCCGTTCCTGCCGGCGGCGGCGGGGGGGACGGGGAGGCGCGCCCTGGCCCTCGGCGGCGAGGGGCAGGGTGGGAGCGGGGACGGGTAGGGGGGATTTCCCCGCCAGAAATGGACTTTCTGCCTCCCGAGCGGAGCGGGCTGGCGTGCTGGCGGCTGCCGCGCTCCGTGCAGCTGCTACACACCCTCTTTTGTCTGCTCTCCGGTCCGAAATACTTTGCGTGCTGCCATCGCCTGCCCCGCCGGTCGGGTGCCGAGCCCTGCCCTGCTCCGCCGAGCGGCTGCCCCCGGGCTTCGCCCCCCTCGCCGCTCCCGCCCCCGGCAAGTTTCCTTTATTTTCACAGAACTTGGGTTTTGCTTAACCTTTGTTTGAGGGAAAAATGGTGGTGTGCTGGTTATCTGGAAGGATGAGAGGCAGATGGGGACGACAGGGGGGTTGCCCTATTCCCTTGCGTGCAGACATAACTCACTCCTAAATAAATCTCTCATCGGGTAGACATAAGCTTACTAGTGAGGTAGACTTTGAAACAAAAGTACTGCAAACAGCTTGGGTGCATGCTAGATACTCCTCACATCGTATTAACATAACCATTGTTAGTGCTTGCGCTTGAATTCAATATGCGTGCAGCTGTTCTGCAGATCTGGAATCGCAATAGCTGTATCTACTTGACACTTAAGACTAATTGTCATTAACCACTGCTAGTCTATTTTACACAGCGGTAATGAAAAATAAAACGGATTTTACTGTTTAAAGGCAAAAGTATTCAGACAAAAGTATTCCTTTAGTGTAGCATTCTGTGTAACATGAACTATAAAGTAACCTGTGGCAATGTAGTGGACTTGCACTTCATAATGCTTTTAGGGCATGAGGACTATATTGTTCAATAAAATTCTGTCAGCAAAGGTTTTGTCTTCTCTGGCTTACCCTGGTTCTAGATCAATACACTAGCAACTATTCTGTTATTTTTCTATAAGTAGGTGATGCTTCCAATCTATGTGATGGAAGCCAAGTAAGTGTCCAGCTAGAAGGAAACAGTGCATTTTTTCCTTTAGTTGTTTCTGTGCTGCTTTGTAGAAAGTGTGTGTGTGTGTGGGAATCCCATTTAAAACAGAAAATTATATTTCCATTGAATAGAACTTAGATTACTTGATAATGAAGCCAAAGGGTCTTTCAAGTTTGGAACATTTTAATGTACTTCTCGTGTTGCCAGTAAATGTACTTCTAGCAAAATACTTGTTAGAGGATAATTATAAGACAATTTTTAGTAATTTGAAACATGAGTTACAATTAGATTTTTTGTCCTGAGCACAGAAAAACACCCTCATGGAGAAAGATATGTGGTAGTTAAATAGTAATTTGGAAAATAAAATCGTATGTAATTTATATTTTGTTGGCATAGAAACATATTTTATTTGTTGCTCCTTTGTTGGATTGCAACAATGATCCAAATGAAAGTTGGAAAAGGAATACTGGTGCAAGAGTTCAGCATGCTAGAATTATTTTATTCCATGTATAGAAATGGTTTTGCCCAATGCAGCCTCGCTGGAATTGGAACAGAGCTGGAAGCTCTGTAATCAGATTAAAAAAGGTGGGCTGTCTGAATTTAATCCTCTGAAGTATGGGCTGATCAAGCCCTGCTCCAGCAAAGCACTGGAATGTATGCTGACCCTCAGGCAGGTAAGTAGTTCCAACATCCATCCCTAATGATCACCTGTGGTGTGAGTTCATTGCATGTAGCAATAGGTCCAGTAACTTCAGTGAAGCTCTTCACTGGCTTAACTGCGTTACTGGACCTTTCCTGGACCAAGCCCTCTTTCAACATGTTTTGCTTCCATTTCTTTGAATGCTGGGCATATGACACAAAATACCTGTGCTATACGCAGGTGCTCACATCAGCCACATCTCATGGGTTGTATATTCTTGGTTGACTCGTACCTCTCTGGAGGCGAAAGGGAGAAATGAAAAGTGAAGATTGGTTAAGGAGTGAAGTACATGTATGGAACAGCAGGAGGAGACTGCTACTTCTTGTGCCTGTTCAGTATATTTTAGGAGCCAAAAATCTGAAATGCTGAAAATCAGTGAAAACTCCCACTAAAATTACTGAAACCAGACAAAGTTATGATATAAAAAATATGAAACCTAAAGGTTGCTGTCACAAATAGGTTCGTGACAGAATGCTGTCAGTCTTGTCTATGATAGTGGTAGAGAGTGTAGTGGAAATAAGAGGAACTTGATATCCTAGCTACTGGTGATGCCTGCATTTGATTTGGTGCCACTATGCTTTATAAACAGATTAATTACTTTTAGTCCACGTGTTTGTTCTCGTGATACTGGAACAAAGGGGAAATTGCAAATAATTTTCTAGTGTGCAAGACTAGAGACTAAAAGTAGGATTAATTTATGAAAACATAGGCATCTTGTGCCAGTTTAGAACCCTAGGGTGTTTCAGACCTCTGTATGAGGCTGGCAGACAGTGTCTAAGGAGAGCCCAAACACTTCTAGAAAGGCAGCTGAATACCAGGTAGAATATGCTATTAGATAATGTTTGTGCTACAGTTCTACATAAAAGCCTTTAAGAGGACTTGAATCTCTTCTCTGAAAACCTTGTCGTTAAGATTTCTGATGCTGCAGTGTGATGGATGTTAGAAGGCATCCCAAATACGACCTTACTGTCAGGATTTAGGGAGGTCCGTTCTCGATGCCCATTTACCAGCAGAATCTTTATATTACTTCCTGTGCTGCTAACAGGTGACTGCCTTTGAGTTACTCAAAGATACTAATCAATAGTTTAAGAATTAGAAATCTTCTCTAAGAAGTTTGATACATATTTTAAAACAGAGAGCTGTGTACACTCTCCAAGCCCACTAGAAATAAAGGGAAATTGCAGACAGTGCTTGAGTTGGTGCTTTAGTTTTAGTTAGTACTTTAGGTTGAACATAAAAATACTGTAAGGGAAAGTTTCTGGTTTTCTTCTTTACTGGGTAACACATCATCCACACAGTCTCTGGGTAATTAGGTTCTTAATAAACAGACTGTTGATTGCATGGAAAGGTGAAATGCTGACAACATCAGTGAATTAAGCTACTGAACAGATGTTTTGCACAGCTGTTATCCTACCCACTAGTTTTACTAGCTTCTGGGTGTCCATCTTTTGTGGAATTTGTGAGAATAAGCACTGTTCTAAATTTCCACAATGGGACTTCAGTCTAACTGTACAGCAAGAAGTCATTACTTTATTCCACCATTAACCATTTCCACATAACACAATTCAGTACCAGGTGTATATATGGAATTGCTTTTCCATTCCTGTGGATAGGTGAATCTTGCCAGGAGCCGCTCAAGTGGACCTGACGACTGAACTTAGTACTGAAATATTCAGTCTATACTGGTCTCTTAGTATAAATGAAATGCCATTGTCCTTCCAGAACTTTATTACAGCATCAGTGCTTTTAAACTTCATGATTTCACCTGGGTGCCTTTTCTTAAAAAAATCAAGTTTTTCTCTTTTGCACAGTTAGCCAAATGAGATGGATATCCTGTAGCACAGAGCTACTTGAAACCTTTTATCTGCAGCAGTAGCAGAACATGTTTGTATCACTCAGTATTCTTATTTTGGTGTTTTGGTGACAGAAATATTACAAAGAGCACTTGGTATTTTATGGAAATAATTCAATGGCCAGAAGACCTGAGAAGGAAAGATGATTTTCCTCAGTTGTCTCCTCTGTTCTTCTGTGTTTCATGTTGGGCAAGGTTATTGTTCTTTTTTCTCCATGTTTCAGTACCTAAAAAAGAGTGACAGAGAGGTGCCGGGACACCCAACCACAACTGGACATCTGAGGAACACCATTGATGAGATGTAATGATGTAGCAGAGATTTCAGGAAAGGTAGTACCAAAACAGACTTGCTGAAGATGAAGCAATGAACTACCTTCTTGTGTATGAAGTCTCTGAAAAGTCTTATGAGGACCGTAAGACAGTTGTCACTTCACTCTCTCGTGTCCATTTGTATCGACTTATTATTATTTATATCCCCCTGGAAGGTTAGTCAATTGTTCCTTTTGTTGGAAGTGTGACCATTTTCCTTCAATTAAAATTAGTAAAAACAAAGGACATATTTGTCTACATTGTTTTTTAATTCTACCCCACTGAGCTAAATGATGAAACTCTTACTGAATCAGAGAAACTAGGATTTTGTTGCTTCAACGAAATACACTTCAGATACATACACTAACCAAACAGATTTTTAAAATTACAAGAGATGTAAAATATAGTGTAGGTTACTTTTCATAGCAACTAGTTGAAAGACAAAAACTAGTGAGGAAGAGAAAAATCTCTTTTTATATGAATTTGTTTTTTCTTCTTTGCTGTTTCACGAAGACAGTTGGACCGAGCACCCCAGTGCTATGGTTTTAAAGCCCATCAGTAAGAAGTGCTAGAAGTTGAGCCTGTTGAAACTGCATATTTCCATAATTCACTGTGGATGTAAAACGGGAAGGACATTTTCAAGGAAGTGTTTGTACAGTTGGGAGCTAATACCCTATGAGTCCTGGCAATTGGTTAGTGGCACTTAATTTTTTAACTCAAAGTAGTAGAGGTTTGTGCTTTGATGCCTGACGTATGCTGGGATCTGTAGCATTAGCCGGAGAGTGGATATGAAGCTTTTTAGAGCTTTTCAATGATAGTCACACTACTTTCTTCCAATAAAGGTTGGAATTCCAAAAGTAATTTTAGTTTTTGTCAATTTAAACCACCATCAAAGCAGATTAATTAGGAGGCAGTTAAAAAACTTCACTGACTCTATTGAATTTGGTGTGATAGTGGTAACAGTAACAGAATTTGATTTCCCCCTCCATACTCTCCATTTGAATGTGTCTGAATAAATGGCTCTGCTTATCTGTAATCAGTTGCCTATTGTTGAAGAACAAGTTTGTATCTAATTAATTTTATCACATTTTGCTATGTATTAAATAAAAAAAAAAGTGCCATTACTTACTTGTCCATCCACCTAGTTGCATGTGTAAAATTGCAGCTCAAAGGCTGGAGTTTTCTCTCTCCTTCGTGTAACTCGGTAACAAAGGCATATCGCATATTAAAATACAGAAGAAATATACGAGAAGGTATGTTGTAATTAAAACCAGTTCCAGTTACTCAATTTTTGTTTGCCACTACTGAAAAGCTTCTGCTTATGATTTGTTAGGATTCAGTGTGTGAGAAACTATAGATAAATGAATAGCTCTGAGAGTTGTTTCTCAGAGTTGTTAGGACATTAAACTATTTTCCTGTGTACTGAAAAACTCATAATCAATAATTACATTGTATTGGTAGTGCTTGCCCTTCTTCATACAAGTTGGCAGGATTGTCAAGGAGGCATGTTCTAGCCCAGCAATCGACTTCATCCCATTACCTGTATTTTTAGTTATGTTCCTCTCTCTGCATGGGTACGTGCACAGATGCTATCTATTTCTCTTGCTCAAATATGAAATTTGGCATGTATTGACATTGTAATGAGATGTACATTCAACATATTCCTTCATGAAGAGGGATGAGAGCAGCATCGTATCTTGGGGCAGCATTTTGCTGCAGCAAACAAGCTTTCCTAAGGAAGTGCTCCTTGGAGCACATGAGGTGTATGCAACTTAGCTGCTGTAGCTGCATGATCTTGTGCTAGGCATACTTGCTGTATAAGGTATGAGACAGCCTGCTGGACCCGGAAAAAGGGATGCACCATGGAACTATGCTGTTCTGGAGATGTGGATGTCACGGTAGGGTTGTTGGAGGTCAGTTGGAATAAACCTGATACAGTGAGACTCGGCAGGTGTGTACTTCTTGCTATAAATTACTGTGTATTTAACAGTTGGCTTGTTTCACCTGAGGTATGACTATATTTCTGTAGGAAGGAGAAGTTAAATGACAGATAACAGACAAAAAAGAACACGGAAGAAAGCAGGGTAGAATGGAAAGTGGAAAAAAGAGCAAATGACAAAAGAGAATTATTGAAGAAAGAAAAAAATGAAGGCAGAAAAAGAATGAGATACAGTAAGTTGTGTTTTTAAAGATGAGTGATGCTACATTCAGTGTTATAAATGGAAATAAATAATGAATAGACTAGTAAGACTAAAAGATATGGTGGTGTTTCTTTTTTGAAGCATTCCCATCTTTTGACTCTGGAAAATGAAGAGACTAATTCTTGTCTTCCTAAGATGCATTTTAAATGATTTGTCTTTGTTGTGTATCAAAGTGCGATGCTCTGCAAAAATGATGTTAAACACTTCTTGCAGAAGATCTACTGTAAGCAAATCAGTTCAAACAGACATATGAAAGGAAAGGGAGCTATGGAGTATAGTTTGCTTATGAAGACAGAAACTGCATTTTGAAGTATTTGCAAGTTAGGTGAACTGTTGTTTCTGTTTGCAAAACAGAGTAATACTCTGAACCCAAAAGTTACAGATCTGGGTAATCTGTCATTGTCTCACAGAAGACTAGTGAGCACAGTAAGCGTAATGTGGACTTTTTTCAAAATGGTGGATAATTAAATAGTGTTTATCAAGTGAATACTTAGCCACCATAATCACACAGATTTTTCTTTCTGGTATGTTTTTGCTATGTCTGTGTTAGGAAACTAATGAGGCAAAGGCCTGTTCTCTGGCCATGAGACCAGCTGGAGTAGTCTGGCTGCGTGCAGGTGTTAACCTGTCTTTGAGATGGTCACATCCAAACTGCCTGGTTGGAAGGAGCTTCTGGACTGAACTAGCTAAATGCCTGAGAGGGTGCTAGCTGGTCTTGGTCACAAATGCTCCCGGCATCCTTCTGGTAGCGTGAAGGAGACACGGTGGAGTCCCACTGCCTGGGCCCATGCCTGGGTACAGCAGCCAGTACTGGGCACTAGATCCATGTCTTGTTAAAATCTTTTTCCATCTCAGCCCAAACAATCTTATTACATTGATCCTAATATACATGGATTTGAAATAGAAGTAAGATGTTAAAAGTTATCTTTGGAGGCCATTGTCTGCTGTAATTACATTAAAAGAAATCTGATGTCAGTTTGCTATCGCAGTAGTAACTTTGGTATTACGGAAACTGGGATTTGGAACACTATGTTTAAATACACAAA
Source organism: Balaeniceps rex (assembly GCA_013401315.1). Taxonomy (NCBI): domain Eukaryota; kingdom Metazoa; phylum Chordata; class Aves; order Pelecaniformes; family Balaenicipitidae; genus Balaeniceps; species Balaeniceps rex. The sequence continues at coordinate 96,894 of VYZW01031909.1, forward strand.
AATGTGGAATTGGTGGAACATACTGGGACACCATACTCCCAAATGGATTACAAGAGATTTACCAAACGAGCACAAACTTGCACACAAAATAAATCTCTAGCTGACAGTTCCTTAATGTCACAGTTATTGGCCTGGTAATAATAGCCGGGTACAAAAATGGCTAGCAAATATTAATAATAAACATCGAGAGGCCTAACAAACAGACTCTTCTTGGGAAGTAATGGCTTGGCTATTAGTACAGTTTATAGACTTTAGAGCAGTGGAATCACTTTGCATTAATTCAATGCCAAAGGCCTTTCCCCAAACCCTTCTTATGACCCCTACAAAGTATTTGCTTTGCTCTTTGCCAGGAAGAAATTTCTTTTCAAATTACTTTGCAGACGCCTATTCTGAATTTATTGCCATTCTTTTTCTAATTCAATTTTGTTCTCCTAGGACATGGCCTCGTTAGCCTGTGGTGAAATATCTGCAAGGTCCTACATACGTTGCTGGAACATAGTTCAATAGGCAGAAAGAAAAGTCACAAGTCAGAAAGACACGAGTCACTGTTTTCCAATCCAAGCTTGCAAACAATATGCATACCAATGAAATTACACACAGAAGCGTTTACTGGTTAAGGACAAGCAATTTCGTGTTTTGCAGAACTCTGGTTTGTAATTTTTCATTGTCCTATCGGCTGTAGGGTTGAAATGGTAATGGAAAATAAGTTATAGCTGAGACTGTGGATCTTTTTTATTTTAGTTCTTAATGTTGTAAATTTTTTCATTCAGTTAGGTTTTTTTTTTTGCTGTGGAATTTGGAGATTATGACTAGATGACATTGTATACATTACATAATTCCTGTGAAAGAGGTAAGATTATCACAGAGTCAGAATTAGACTATGAGAGGCTGGGCCCAGGTGAAGTAGTATAGCTTTCTGTTAATGTTTTCTAGATAATTTTACCAATGTATTCTTGTGCTGCCTTCATAGCATACAAATGCATGATTATTGTGCTTTGTGACATGACTTCATGACATGTGAAGTTCATTGTTTTTCCTACTTTCTCCAAAGAATTTTGAGAATACTTAATCTTTGCTTTTATGACCATTTTTGTCAGTGTGCATGTTATTAGGTATTTACCCTGTGTTAGGGAAGGCAAAGGCCAAAGGGAGAACCTGGAGCAGAAAATGGTCTGTGTGATCCTTTGTTTCTGCAGTCCTTCCTTCCAGAGTTTAGACCTAAGTCTCAGGGAAAACTATCTCTTGTACAGAATATTCTAATTGTTACTAGACACAGTTTCATTTTGAATAAGGCTTGTCATCCGTGGTTTTCAGGTTTGAGCTTAGGACATAATTTTCAGCCCAGAATATTGAGTGCTTTGGAAATAGGCCTAACACATTGCTTAATACTCCTTGAGAAGCCAAAATCAGCATCACCCTCAGGTTAAATATGCTTTTGTTAAACCTTGTGGCTAAAGAGATGGAATTCAGAATTCAGTTCCAAGCTTTCTTTCCTAATCTAGCTATTTTCACTTTACAGTTGAAGAAGCATCTACTGGGGAAAATGGGGAGGAAAAAGAAAAAAGAAAAGAAGGAAGGTTCAGTACAGCAAGCTATGAAGTCGGATGGGGGGAGAGAGAGAGAGGCTGGTTAAACCAGTCTGGAACAGAGCTGGCCCTTGGAGAGGGTGCTGATGTTATGGAAATTTGGATTGGAAGATTTTTCTGATGAGTCATTTGCTCTGGAATTAGTTGAGGATGTTGCCCTTCAAGAGTGAGACTGTGTCTGGGAATACCCCTATTCCCAAGAGCATGGTGGCTGAAACTCTTCTAGTGCTTTGGGGCTTGGGGCTTCTTAGGTTAGACCTGGTGCTTGGAGGTCTGGGTAATGTTTGTTATGTGGATTCTTCTGTTGCTTTATATTGATAATCTTATTGTCATGTTGTGCCTAACTGCCTGCATTTGATTCAGTTGCACACATTCAGTAGCTCTGTGCTGTGCAGAAAACTCACAGAAACTCTGACACAGCTTATTACACTTCCTTAAAAAATCGTAGGCGAACACAGTTCACTCCTTGACGACTGCAACACTGTGAATATAACGATATTAGGAAGGCAGAATGCAGATAGAGAGGAAGATAGGTCAGTAGTATAGCAGCAACCACAGACACGGATTATTCTATAGGGGCAAGACTATATTTTTGCAAATAATGTTTTAGACAAGTAGTAGGGAGACTTAGCTGAATAACTGGAAGTATGAGGAGTGGGTCTTATCAGGCAGCGTGACTAGAAGTATGTGCGGCATTAATATCATAACACTGTTTTCCTTCTTGTCTTTCAGTAAATCCACAAGGAATATTGAGGCCAGGTGTTGGCACTTGCCATGGTTAGCAATTTAGAAAAGACATGGTAGGGGTAACATTCAGGTCTTCAGCAGTGACAGCAGAGACTTTGACATACAGCAGTAAAAGGGCCCTAGAAAGGGGGTCTGATCTGCTTTTGTGCCTACTGTTCTCCAGAAGTTTGTGGCTTTTGAACTCTTTGCAAACACTCAACGTAAAAGCTTCTCTAGCAACAATTGCATTGCATTGAAAGATTGCCCTCAGCATGGTCGCATGCATGTTTGTACTGCTTCTTGTCTGCCTTTTGACCATACTTCCGCCTTTTAGACTGTGATGTACTCGGTGATGTGCTATGGATAGTGTGTCCTGGGGGTATATTCCAGCCAAGCTCCAGCCCACATATGCTGGTTCACAATATGGAAGGTAGACGGAGGAGAAAGGGGTGTTCATAGACATTGAGATGAGCACTAAATTCAGGTTTGCAAGATTTTTCTTCAAGATCTTGAGGCACTTTGTTTTCAAAAGCTGAGATTTTGAGCATGTAGTCACATGGACCTTGAAGTTAAGGTGCTAGGCAGGTTTCTACGATTCCTCTGCTTAAAATGCCATCTTGATAGGAAATTATCTTCTCAGATGGAAACATCAATGAGGTGAATAACACAGAAAATGTCTACAGATCCTACTTCATACATTTCTTACTGTTTTAGATGCAGTGAGGTTTTCCTGAAAAAAACAGAATTTGAGATTTCGTCAGAACAATAAGGATGGCTTAAAAAGCATTTAAAATAATTTTCACATACCTCACATGTAAAACCATGTGTCTGTGGTTAAACAAGCTCATTGTGTGCAAAAGCTAGAGGATGACTGTTGCTGAGTATAACTTGCTTTACACAGATTTTTCAGAAGAACTACCAGTCATAATGATCAAACAGTAAAACCAGAATATATGAGCCACAGCAGAGATCTGAAAAACAGCCAGAGAAACCATCCTGGATTTCATCAAAAACCAAAAGATTATACAACTTCATGTCATGGCTTTGGGAGAATGATAAAATCGAAGCTGATGAATGGTTTGTGTTAATCATTTGATAGTTGGCTTGTGTTTTAGTTTTCAGGATACTTTATTGTCTAACTTTTTTATTGCTCATTCTCAGTATGGGTTTTGTTTGTTTTTACTGAGACAGAGACTGCGTATTGATAGCGCAAGAACTCTCTCCGTTCTGTCTGGATAGTTCATGAAGAGGGAGCATGAAAAAAGCATGGCTATGTAGCCGAGCTAG
>VYZW01031931.1:9442-26247 GCA_013401315.1 Balaeniceps rex
CCCACCGCCCGCGCTGGGACCGTACTGCTCCCCGCCCGACGGCGCCGCTCGGGACAGCGCCGGGCGCCCTCGGGAGGGAGCGGTGGGAGGGAGGAGGGCAGTGTCCGGCGGAGCGGCGCGGCGCTGTCTCCTCCGGGAGGCCCCGGCGGGGGAGGGCTGGGGGCCGGCGCGGCTCGGCGGCGGGCAGGGGCCCGACAGGATGCGTGCGGGGGCTGCGAAGCAATGAGCATCGCCCACGGCCTTGTGTTCCGCAGGTGGCCGCGACGGAGGCCTCACGGAGACCACGCTGTGGAGAGGACGTTGGCCGCCTCGGTGGTGTGAGGGCGTCTCTGGCCTCTTCGCCACCTGCTTGGCTTGCGCTTGCTGCTGGAAGAGCCGTTGCAGCTCCGGTTCCTCCCTTCGTTTGCAGAAGTCAGTTCTGTGTGGTTTCTGGAGCTCGGTACCCCACTTTCTGTCCTTTGCGCACTTTGAAATAGTTGCATTTAACACATTTTTTAATGGAGGACATGGAGTGTCAGGTTCAAGTTGAGTAATTTAGGAGCAGCAATGACAGTTCCCTGAGATGATTTTAAGAATGATCTTTTATTTCAATTTTTTTTACCATCAGCAAATCGCATCCCCACCCGTGGAAACCTGGCTGGAGGCCTCAGAAACCTGCATGTTATAAAACTGATGAAAAATTGGCACACTTAAGGGATTTCTCTTACCAGTAGAAGCACTGACGTGAAAGTTACAAATAATTGAATAACTCTGAGTTGCTCGGTTTTTTGTCACTCTCCCTTCACTTTCGCACATGTACACGTATGTGCATATACACCGTTTGCATAGCTTTTTGCTAACATAGCAGGGTAGGAGGTAAATGAAAATACACATAACCACATTCTTCAAAACCCAGGCAGAATTTTTTTTGACAATGGAAGACTTAGAATAAAGGAAACTAGCATGAATGAAACATCGTTCTTTGTTCTTTTACTACCAATGTTTTGTCCAAGGTTTTGTTTTTTTCAAGAAGCATCCCAAGCAGTAGCCCTGATAGCCATACTTCAGAGGTAAGAAAAGTTCTCTTTATAGCAGAAGCTTTTCCCTTCAACTTGTGTAGTCAGCTTCGGTGTTCATTTCAGTGCTATCAACACTTCCTGTTTTCTTTTGTCTCCACCTCTGGCATAAGTGACCTGAATAAGGATGCTAATACCAAAGAAGAGCAGCTAGCTACCTTTAGCCACTAATAATGTAGGCATGGTGGTGTTGGGTTGATGGTTGGATTAGATGATCTTAGAGGTCTTTTCCAACCTTAATGATTCTATTCTATTCTAAATATGAAGCTGAAGAACAGTATCTTGACCTTAGCTGTGTGTCTGGCAGTGCTGTAATACATGTAATGCACTCATCAGTAAAAGGAGGCACTGCTAATCCAGAATCATGTGCCATACAACTTATTTGCAAAGGAGAGCTATGGCTTATGCTATGTTATATGGAATATCTTGGAATTGAAGAGAAGTGTTAGGAAGGAGTAACCCATAATAAAATGACTGAGAGTTCCTGCAAAGTCTGGAGAAGAACCAGCAATAAACGATACCTGGTAAAACTATTTTCATAAAATAAATTCCCTATTGCGAACCATTGTGTGGATTCAAAAGCAATTGACTCATAGACTTTTTCAAGTGAAGCCATTTTTAGAAAGTGCTGACCACATGGTGCAGAGTTCCTGCAAGTGGTCTCAAAGTGGGTACCCAAAGCTGTTACTTACTGATGGGACCCAGCTGTTGAGCTGTGGTTAGTTAAAAAAAAAGAAAACAGAAAACATTGCTGTGGTTTCTGTCGAGTGCTTAGTAGTACAAAGAGATCGCTGTTCTGAGGAAATTACACTGATGTTTTCATACCTGGTGGAAATTTTATACTGCATATAGAAGTATCTAAAATTTGCCAGTTAAGTGTAATTTTTCTGAAGGTTTATAAACAGCAAGATAAAGTACTCCATCTACTCCAAGAAGTGTACTGACAACAAGATAAATGGGAGTCTCTCCTGGATACTGCCACCTCGTGAGTGTTCTCTAAGTGGAAGATAAAGCAGCATAGCTATATAGAGACTGAATTACTATGGACTAAAAATAGAAACAGGAGAGTAGTAAGGCTATCACTCTACCTGTTGGAGTTGGTTTTGAAGTAAGGAGATGCTACAAGTGAAATTTGATAAATAAATGTCTGTTAAACTTTGCATTAATTTGGAGGCTGAAACTCAAGGAGAGCGGATCACCAAAGGGAACTTCATCAAATGATCAAGCAATAGAAAACCTTAATAACTCTCCTGCGTCTCATCAGTCAAATCTCAGTTGTGATGACTGGTTCAATGCATTGTACATGTTTTGTCAATCACAAAGGAAGCTTCTGCAGTAGGATACCAAACCTTACTGCAGCTTGAAAAGCTTCCCGTTTCCTTTCAGTGGCACGTATTTGGCTTTCAGAAGAGCTGGAATAACAGTGCACAAGAAGAAGCCAAATGTTTCCATACTGCTGGCCATTCAGTCAGGTCTCCATATAAAAATCGAAGCTGATGAGACTGTTTTGGCTCTGGGGAATTATGTGCATAACGCAAGCTAAAAGCATTTTTGAAAGAGCTGTTAGCTCTTTAATTGGAAAGGGTCTTTGAAAGGATGTTGTACTTCCTTTTTACCGTAAGTTCTGGAAAAGGAAGGAAAAAGAAGATCACAACTATACTTCCTTTGCAATTAACTCTGAAAATGTAGTTCCTATAGAAACAAGAATGATTGTGCATTTACCTTCAACTGTACCGTAAGTAAAGATTACAGTGCCTTTTCAAAACAAATGAAATTAAATAATCTTCGAATCATTGATCATTTAGTAGGAAATATTAGATGTATCAAAAATACTTCTGCTATAATTAATTTTCTTGTAAACATTTCCTCCAATCACTGTTCTAGCACTCTGAGGTTTCTGTAGCAAGAATTCAAACTTTTTAAAGTATCTACAATAAGTATTTTGAGATTTATAAAAATGCTTAGCCTTATGAATGTCTGAAGAGTTGGGCTCAGCATGGTGTTCTTGTGTTTTCTTTGCCCCAGTTTTTAGCATATTATTTAGCATCTAGGTAGAATGAAATCACAGGCTGAATCATAATTTGGACCTTATCATTAAGTGTGCCTCTATCTACAAACAAAAAGAAAAATAAGAAAAAAATCGTTTAGCATCCACATACACATATCAGCATAGGGTTTAAAGTTTCCAAAAAGTACTTTTAACACTAAACCAACTCAAAACTTCAAATTTTAAACGTTTTGAAAATATATTGTTTAAAAATGCTGCTCATATAATCATTTACAATTCCTTGTGAAAAATAATGTTTTGAAAAATTAAGATTACTTTTGTCATATAGAATTATTCCTAACCTTGAAAGAGAACTCAAAAAAATAAGTTGGAAATCAAATATTGTTTTTCCATGTCATACTTTTTACATGGCCACCATTTTTAATCAGCATCTAATACCATCTTAGTCCAGCTGTTTTTACATATGTACCCCATCCATTTGACTATTTGAGAAATGGTTTGAACGGACTTAACAAATGTTCTGTTGAGTTAAAGTTGACCAATGGGTTTAAATGAGATCCTGCTTAATTCATTTAAAGCCTGTACTTGCAGTTACTCTGCGTGTGGAGTGAAACCTGTGAACAGTGGTTAAATCCCCTAAATCCAAGGGCGGGCACGTTGGTGTTGCGTAGCTCTGCTAGTTGTGAACAGGGTGCATTGCCTAGCAGCGCTGGTGGAGGTGGGACTGTTGCCATCCATGCCAGAGGTGACATTCTTAGTTTGCTGAATGAGAAAAAGACCCATGCAGGAGGTACAATTGCTGCATGAACAGGACCTGCATTTTTGTGACAAGATAGGTGCAATTTAGAGTTTAGTGGCATGAGACATGCTGTGTGAGAATCAGCAAAGGCATGTATCTGTGAGTTCAAATCATGACGTTTACCAAAATAATACCGTTCTCTGCATAGCTTTTGTGCATGCTGCAGTAATTCCCCAGTGGGAATCCCTGAGTTCTTCCTAGCCATGCCAAGTTTTCAGTTTGGTAGGCAACCCCCTCACCCCAGCCATCACTCAGTGGGGAAGGAGGTTTCATAAAATACATGTGTATATATCACTGCTTACTGTTAGTAAGTTCAGACCCGATAAATACTCTGTTCTACTTTTTTCATCACAGACGTGAATGTTTCACCATATTAATACTTTTAATCACCTTTGAGGCATTCCTGTTTTATTAAACTATATTCAGCAAGCATGAATCATCTCTTTAGAAACTACAAATCAGAAATTTTATTTTCATTTTTTAGAGGACACCAAATAATTCTCAAGGAGAAGCAGTTCCTCTTAAATAAGAGTAGGAAGGCTAGCGAAATAAAACTACTGCTCATTTACTAAACATCCAGTTCCCAAAAGCTGGAAAATAAGCATTTTTTTCTTTTTTCAGAGTCAAAAAGGCCGGTATTACATGCATCTCTGTCTGTACAGAAATAATACATTGTCTTCTGTGCTTAAGTACCCACCTTCTCTATTTGTCCACAAGCAGGCCGTAGCAAATGTAAACTTTCAAAAAAGTTAAGTTATGATGTATCCCTGTTCACCTGCTTAAATTATAGATGACGGACATAGAAGGGCATTATGTACTTCCATTTTATTTGAGGATTACACGAATGTTGGTGGTAGAAAGACTTTGAGAAAAGCACTGAACTATTCTTAAATCACAGTCGTATGAAATCTAGCTGAAAGAAAACTAGCTTCTCATTTTCTTAAAATAATGTTTTCTGGATCTTATTGACTGTTGCTTTACTTCAATTTCTATGAAAAGTATGATATCATAGTATTGAAAGTATAATTTACCAGTGTAAAATAGGAGTAACTCACATGTGAACCCAATCTGCATTTTCAAAATCAGCATTTTCTCTCAGTGATTTAAAAAGCCAGCTACAGAACATTCAAACTCTTCTAAGGAACAGGATATAGCTATCACTGCTGTTCAAAAGCTGCTCTAAATCATAAAACATTATTTAGGACTAATTTTACCAAATTTCTAGTACTTGTCATACACGTAAAGCAGGAAGAGCAATAATTTTATTGATGGACAAGGAATAAAAAAATCATTGACATCATTTGTCATTTGTTGGAGAGAGGGCAATTTAGGTGGGCAGCTTAAGGCCAGTAGTATGTACCATTACTTCCAACCTTTATTCAACGTCTTCTGTTGGCTTCTTTTTAAACCTTGATTTAGTTGTTAGTTAACCTATCAGTACTTTATTAATTAGAATACATGTATGCAATTTGAAGAATATGAGCTACATGCAAGAAAGTATGTTGTGAACGTAAACTAACAGAACGTGCCTTGTGACTACGTGGAAGTCTGAAGTATGATGACAGCCAGTAAATACCTGAGTCTAAGTTTATCATAGGGTAGAAATAAGGGCTTATAGCAAGAATTTACAAATGCTGTAATGAATAAACACAATTTATTTTCAGTGATACCTGAAACTAACTTACATTCAACTGAGCATCCATTTTTGGCAGTATTTCACTGAGTAGTATTTGAGCTATTTTAACAAAAGTGTCATACGTTCAGAACAGTTTCTCTAACCCAGAACCACTTTTGCCATCATCAAGATTCTTCACACAGAGATGAAAATACTCCAAAAACATCAGTGCATTACATAATAATCCCATGTACAGCAACTGCAGACAGCAGAAAGCCGAAGGCTAGTGTCACTTGGTAAACAAAGTCACAATCTGGTGTCTTCTCACATTTTGTATGGGTAGGAACAATAGCATCACTCTTCCCAAGCAGCAGGACTCCTATGCTAGTGAATTAAATAGTCCTGGGGGCCATTCTGTGGCCTAGATGGCAATTAAAATGGTCTGGCTACACTTCTACTATCAAATTCTCACAGCCTCCAGACAAGGGTGGCCATATCCAAAGGCTGTGTGGTCCCAGAAATCATCTGGGAGATTGTTGGTTGAGCCAGGCCAAAACCAGGCCGGTTCCCAGTCTCTCCTCCCTGAAGGTGCAGCTGATGAAGTTCCAGTGCCTGTATTGTTAGGCTGCTTATTTTAGTACTTCATATGCAGCCCTTCAGCTTCTGTTTACCTTACAAGTTCCATGGATGAAATTCTTAAAACCTTCAGTTAAATTTGTCGTGTGACACTGTCACTTGACTGTGAGGTACCAGATGGTGATAAAGAGAAAATAGGCTTTGTTGCAGTTCCGTAATTGAAAGCCAGATGGTGTTACTAAGGCTGATAAAGGGAAAACAATAATATATCCCTGCCCTGCTCTGCCTCAGATTTCCAGCTATTGCTATGGAGCTGAAAATCCATCTGTTCAGATATTACTCACACTATATCATGCAGCTTTTTTGGACGCAGATTTCTGAAACTGCAACAGGTGCAAGCACTTGCAAACTTTTGTAAGTTTCAAAGTACATTAGAATAATACTTCAGATGCAATTTTAAATCAATTTCTGTCAGAAAATGAAAATAGTTGAATCTCTGTGACTGGTAACAGTCTTGTATTTTATACGGAGAGACAAGTCCTCAACATTAACTGAATAAAAGGGAACGAATCTAATAGGAGCCTAGTCACCTAGGAGAAATATGGTTTCACATTTAATGTAATGAAATCTGAACTTTTATCTATAAATATCAATACATAGGTCTAGAAAAATGGCTATTCTGCTCTTTTAAATTTGTCAATTATTTATTAGAAAACTTAGCTGAGTTTACTGATTAGGTTTCTTTTGCATGAGAAAGTTTTCATCAGTCATCAGTTGTTGCATCACCAAAGTAATGCAATGGTTGTAGACATTAAACAAAAGTTGAAGTTGGCAGGGAATCAGTGAGACAGAAGAAACAAAAACATGTTGTTCTCTTAGCAGAAAATAGTTTGCTTAATATTTAGGATAATGTTCATTTCCATAAATAAATTTGTAACTCAAGGACATATAAATAATTAACTAACTACTTTCATGAACTGATTAGTGTGGTTCTTATTCACAAAAAGGGTATCAGCATTGCATATATTGATCTACAAATCTAGCTATTAAAAAATTATTACTGATGCCCTAAAAACTGCACCCTGTGATTTTCATTTTTCATTTTATTTGGTGCTGTAAAAAGGGAAGGACCAGTGTCTGACTTGTTGCAATCCTGTACATTTGAGGACCTGTGATGATTGAATGTTTTAGGTGCACACTGTGTGTGAAGCAAGAGCTATCTGCTGGACCACGTTGTGTCTTCTTTGCAGGGGGGTGTACTAGGTAGGTTCTTAGTGTGTGGTTTCAACCTTGGCACCTCCAGCAGAGAAGCTGCTTGTATTATATCAGCTGGGCACTCAAGTGTGTTTTGTGGCACTCTAAGCAAAGACACAAAGCAAATTCATACCTCAAATGAGTTTGATTTGTTTATGTAGATATGCCCACCTAGCAAAGGATTTATAACAAAAAAAAATTAGAACATTTCAAAAATAAACTGTTTGATGTTGATAAAGAAAAGGAATGCTGTTGCTGTATACTTGCATCTACTTTCAATTGAACTAGAGTTTGTACAATATTTAAATATTTGGAAAATTCAGTTCATGGCCCAGATTTGAAAGAGAATATTTTGTAATTCATGAATGAGGTGAGTAGAATTGCCCTTAGCTGAAGAAGGATATCTTGGTCAAAATTTAGGAATTTATCAAAGCATCCTTGACTTGGAGTCACAGGTGGTGGTCGGCACAGACAACTGGAGTCACACACACAGACCAAAAATGAATTCAGTGGAAGGGCTTAATGTTCCCTTCAAATCCCTTCCCAAGGGATACCAGAAGTCTTCTAGTTCAGCTGGGAATTGCAGAAAAGAGAGAGATAACGGTCTGTGTGAATCCCCCTTCTCTCCTCTCTAGTTCACCTCCTACTAACTTTTGAAGTGAATAGGCCAGACTCAAAACTCAAGGTTGCCTGAACTGTCAGCAGATCTGCACCTACAAAGACTGACCTTCATCAGCTAATTATTTTGATGTCTCCCAGATGCAGCTTATGTAGTTGAAATAAACATATGGTGACAAGTTCATGAAGCTGTGCTGAAGTGTCTGTCTCTTTCTACTAAAAATTTGAGTAAGAAAGACAAAACCTCCTTTTTTCCTGAAAAGGCTAAATACAAGCTAGATCATATTCTTCCTGAAACTCTTCAAAGGCAGGGGAGAAAAAGTATTCTATATTTTGAGTTTTGCTGCCTGGGAGGAGCTGGAGTGGTGATGACCCATTTAGTGGTGATTACCATTGAAATCCCACACCTAAGTAGTGGTTCTGTCTTGCATAGAATTTCTTAAGTTATAGGTAAGAGCTACTCTGTATCAGAGAAGTCACTTACGAACATGTGAGGATAAACTATATTTGGTGTACTCAACTGTTCTTTAATATCTCTACAGCCATGCAAATGTGCAAAGAAACTTGAAAAAACACTTCAAATTGCCATATTTTAAGGGCATAATGGATAGGGTGAGACATTGCAACATATCATTTCATACAAGACTTTCTTACAATAATTGCCAAAGTAATTTCTGTTGAACCTTGCAGCTATGTACAACATTTTCTAAACCAAAATTACTTTAAAAATTCTCTAGCAAATAACTATCTTTCACGTATGCTGACAAGCTCATTCATCACTCTGGATTTATTGGGAAAATAGCAGAGTAATCAGGAAAAGACATTGGAGCTATATTCAGGTAACTTCTTTGTTCACGGAGGTGTTGTAGCCATGTGAAATTCATGAAGGCATATCAGTCAATCACATAATTTGGTTATACATGTTCTTTCGTTCTTTCTCTCGGCCTTACTGTATGTAGTAGTTGTAAGTCTTGTATTTTCAGAAAGAGTTACTGACTTGCTGTCCTTCAGTGTTTTCACTAAGTACTAGGGACTAGTCCTTCAAGGTATACTTACTATTTAAAAATCAAATCAAGTAGAATATTTAAAGCTTGAAACATTCAACATTGTTAGCTGTTACTGAAGGGTTAGATGACACGTGTGCGTGGATGCATACACATTGTGTATCCTATTACATACCATAGCCTAGAATGCATGCAGGTTTCTTTATTAAAACATACTGGTCATGAGTGATAACACTGCCAGCCAGGTAGAGGTACATAGGGATATGGATCCCATAACAGTGCCATCTGTTAGAGGAAAATTTATCATGCCAGATTTGACAGCCCAAAGGAGACGAGGCTGCTGCAGCTCCATGTCCCCAGGTCCAACCAGCAGCATGGCCGAAGATGTATTCACAGTAGGCACACGCACACAGAGCACAAGTGTACAGCACATATGTATATATATACATGACCAGCCACACAGACCAGAGACATACATGCCCTCTCCTGCACCTCTGTCTGGCTGAGTAGGATGGAGGTTCACTAGGGAGAATATATATGTGTATATTTATACATATGTTAAAGGAGCAGCCTCTGCCCGAACATTCATACACCACTCAGGGAGTCATACAAACCCCACCCGAGACTTTAACTGCTAGGACCAGAGTCCCTTTGCAGTGAGCAGCTCCACTGAGCCCGAAGGGTGCCCTTTTCAACTCCCTATGCACTCACTCGCTCTCAGGCGCATTCTCTCCCCTCAGGCTCGACCCTAGGCTTCCCCGAAGCAGAGTCTCTGACATGACGTATGCCAGGTGAATTTATTGAGTGGTACAGTGGTAAATGACAGCTTGGGCTGGGTGTCTCCAGAGAGGGACCCTGAACAAAGAAATCCCTGGGCGATTATACCCTGACAATTTAAGTTCCCCTGCCCTCACACGACGGTTCAGTCCAATAGCAATATTTGGGTCTGGGGGTCTTCTTGTTCCTTATTGGATCCTTTCTTCTGTCTCCAGGCAGGACATTCCTTCTCTTATCTTAATGGATGCAGCTTCTGCTGATGGTTGTGGCTACCTTATCTTTCTGGTTTGCCGTGTTTTCAGGGCCTTCTTTCCTGTAGCTAAGTAGGAGTTCAGCATACCGTCAGGATATCTAGGTGAAAGTTTACAGTTTGCAGCCCAAGGGCTGTGCTACTAGCGCTATGTATTAGATTCTGTTTGAGCTAGGTAGTGCCTACTGCAACACATACATATATATACACACACATTTATATACATACAAGGTGGATACCCCTAGCAGCTGGGCTCAGCCTGTCAGTCTGCCCAGTAGCTGCCCCTGGGTCCCAGTCTCTCCAGTTGCTGGCACCTGGACACATGGACCCCCGAGACCACAGCCCCACTCCAGTGGCTGTTGCAGGCTGTTGTACACACGTGCACACACACACCCAGAGCCAACCAGAACTCCCCTGGTCCCACAGCCAACCCCACTGTGCTCTTGCCCCTAGGGACACACAGACGCTCTCAACGCCATAGCTGGCCTGTGGGGACCCACTCACCTCTTCACTCTCAGGCTTGTCCGCCTTGATCCTTGCCAGTGATCGCGCAGTCACTTGCACACCCACACTGCTCCAGTCGCTTGCATCGCTGGCACATGGGCCCCCTGACCCTGTGCTTGTGCAAATGGGCCTGTTGATGGGCTGGTGACTCCTGTGAGTAGCCTAGGAGCAGCCAGGGCAGGGTATTATTTGGGCTCCCCCTCCTGCCAATGTCTCTCTGTGCTCTTTTGGGGATGGGCAGACAAGCTTTTATCATGTAATCTAGCACCTTTATTTCATGTCTGTTGGTACCTTTCCTCTTGTCAGCAAAGCACGGGTGCAAGGCAGAACAGCAAAGCACCGCAAGCGGTCAGTGCATTTTGAGGGGTCCAGAGGGAGCAGTGAGGGAGGTGAACCCATACACTGGGTTATAAGGGCCAGCGGCCCATGAGGTTTTGGGGGAATCCAGCCTGCCAGAAGCAAGCCCCAGCTCTGTTCTGTGATCTGAGTTTATCTGGATAGTTAGTGAGTGGAGAAACACACCTGTCTGCTCTCAGCCCCTGAAACTTCACGGCTTTCCTTGCCCAAATACCTATATTTTTTTTAAAAAGTCACAGTTTCATGATTGCATGATACTCAAGTGCTAACTAGCCTTACTAAAGTTGCCTCTATCAAATGCTGACAGAAAGTTGATCCTCATCACAACCAACAAACATTCTTCACAGGCCACATACAGCAGAAAATACAGCAGAAAAAAAAAAAGTCTTCCGAAACCCGTCACCAGGTTTTAGATATATCTTGTATTCTGCCTTAAAACAGTGCTCTCGGCATAAACCCGAGGGGGCTCAGAGAGAAAGAAAAATTGAAACTAATATGTGTAAAGTATTTAAAAAAGATGATCTAAAATTTGTTTTCTAGACATTAATATGCCACAATGTGAAGAAGGATAGTATGGGCTCTTCCAAAGTTTGCAGTAAATGACATAGTTCCCAGCAAGAAGTTAAGCTTTCCTTTTCCTCAAAGAAGTGAAATTCCAGTTTCTGACCTCCCAGATGTCAGACTTTAAACCAACAGATATTTGCTAGAGGACCAACCTTCTCACACAGGTTAGTCTGGCTCCTCTTGGACGTAGGGGATTAAAAGACACATCTATTCTAAGAGTATGATATTCAAAATAGCTTTTGGGTACCACTGAGATGTCTGGAAATTGAGAGTAATTTTGGGGGAAATGGCCGAGTAGGCAAGATGTAGGGCTGCATACATGGATGATTAATTGGGGAAACATGCAAAAACAAATGTATCATAAAATTTTCTTCTCTACCTTGCCATATACATTTGTTATAATTACTGTTAAAAGCTAAGGCATCTCTCCTTCTGTACGTTTTAGATGTGAACCTAAAAAAGATTTATGAAGTCTTTAATTTAATGCACGACTGCTTAAGCAGAACAGGGGCTTTTGCAGTAAATTTTGTTATTTGTCCATGAAGAAAAGATTTCAGTCATTTGAAATACTGTAAAAAAGGGATGTAAAGCCAGCAAACGCAGTGCAGGTAGCTGAAAATTCGCTGAGACGTGTTATTCTTACGCACCGGAACAAACCCTGAGCTAGTTTTTGTTTTAAGGTGGAGAAGAACCAACGTGGGCAGCCTCACACCTATTTCCTCCATCCATTATACCCATGGTACAGCATGTGCACTCTGTTCTTACCATCCGTTTAACAAGGTATTTCTTTGCAGGCCAGATTTTGAGCAGCATCTTACCTTTCCAGGCTTCCTCTACTCCAGATTCTTTAAAAAAGCCTGTCCCCAGGTAATCCTAGTCTGCCAAGACCAAGCCCAACAGGCACACTGCACTGCTCCTTCAGCGCTCACCCAGACACCCTGCACAGGCTGGGGCCACCTCTAGTGTTTACCCATCCCTGATCAGTCTCTTCTCCAGCAGCAGTGGCTCCAGCCCTGGCTATGGTCGAAGAACAGAAAAAAAAAAAACAAAACCAAAATAAACCAGATCAGATCGCTCACCCAGCAAAAGAGTAATTGCTGGTAGATTTACACAGCAAAGTGTCATTTTGGGAACCAGGAATATTTTCCACCTGATGCTCCAAAATGGATTTTATGTTTTGTGAGTGACAATAATCCAGGAATTCTTATGGGAATTGTATGGGAACACCAGGTTTTGCAGACCATTGTCCTTTGAGTTCCTATCTTTACAACAAGAAGGCTGGGATCAAGAGAGGCACACACGTATTTAATATTTGAGGCATGCCCTTTCTCAAAGCTCAGTCATCCACCTGGATGCCTCAATTTCTCCATTTTCTCCAGAGGATAGTTCTCAACCTAGATGAGAACACAGATGAAGGCACCTGAGACAGTGTCAATCACTGCTGTCAGGCTGCAGCCTTCTTCTCCTCTAAACTGATACTTCTTGTAGTGGGTTTAACCACATGATCTTAACCACAGTTATTCTGTTGAAGCCTGACATCCTCCAATTTCCCAATCCTTTGTACTGATTGGAGCAAAGTGGTCTGGAAAGCAAAAAGAAGCCACTCTTTCTTCCTCAGCATATTCTTGCTCTGAGCACCTGTCAGGTGATGGGGCACTGCTTTTTCTCCATTTTCCAAAGGGAGTTAAAATATTTCAAGACTACCTATATAACAGCTCTAAGGCTTTCAAGGTTTTTTTAAAATTAGTGAGTGCATAACAGACACCTTTGGCAGCACCACCAGAATGTTCTCGGACCCAGCCCATATGCTGGTTTTCACCTGCTGTGGCTTGTTTTGCTAAGTCAGTTCATCTCACCAGTGTTAGACTCTGCCTTTTACAGGTCACAGGTTTTTCTTTCCGTTCCCTGAACTCAGTAGTTGCAACAGGCACTTTGGAGAGGGACTCAACCTTACAATTTGGTCATGACACAAACAAGTGTGGGAGCATACCCAGAAATAGGAACACACCATACTTTTCCTGTAGTGCCTTTCTGAATGTATGAAGCTTGACTTTCAGAAAAGCAAAAGGCCCATCACTGGAGATAGTTTCTGACTCTCCAGTTGATTTTGAGGGTGAATGGCTACAACTAAGGCAGTGCTTCAAACAGCACTCAATAGGGCAGGGTGACCTTTTCTATTGTCTGGATTCCATCTGCAGAATAACCGAGAGCAATACACCATGCGGGGGAGGAATGAGCTTTAGGGGACTGAGAATTGTTTGGCCTTCACACAGAGACTTGAAAGATGCCTGTCATTCCTCGGAAACTGTGTGAAGAGAAGAGAGAAAAGCAGATAGTTTAGGCATTTTCTCATATAAAGTGAAGACTTCCATCACTCCAAGCATTAGCAAGAGAGCCTAAGAAAAAAATCAGAGAGCAGTACATGAAATAAAAATGTGCAAAGAGAAATTTTCCATCTGTCATCTCTGACCAAAGTCAAACAATTCTTTGTGTTGAATACAACATATTTTTCAGGTACAGCAGGTCAATGTCAAAAGCAAAACCATGTCTGTTTCATATTCAAGGACAACCCCTTAGCCAGGGAAAGCTTTGTTTTGTATTTAACATCTTCGGAACAAAGTGTCTAGACATACAGCTGGTATATTTGGGTATTTAAAGGACTTTGCATTTTTAGCAGTGCATTTTTATTATTCTACTTTGCTATTCAGAGGATAACCTATGAATTTCTCATCCACAGAAATAACAACCCTATGGAGTATCCTGCAAAATATTACCAGTTCATTTTACATACAAATGAATTTTTGAAAATCTTTCCTAGCCTTTTGCATCTTTTTTTTTTTTTTAAAAAAAGCAANGGTCTTTTCAGCAATGGCAGTTCAGTTGTGACTTCATGACTGGGTAGCAAGGACAGGAACTAGAACAATGTCTCATTGAAAGTGAACTTGATATCTGCTTGGTTGTGTGTGCCAAATGGCAGCCCATGTAGGAAGACGGAGCTGACAAAACAAACCTTAGAAATCTACAGCTTGCTTATAGCATATGAAGAATCTTGGTAGTCAAGAGTAGATGCCAGATGCTGGTGCTAATACAGAAGATCAGAAAAAAACACCTTGATAATTGTGGTTACAGAGACAAAAATTTAAGATAAACAAAGAATATTTTATCTGCACTTGTGACTATTACAATGCTTTGCGTTGAATCAGACCAGATCAGTATCTAATGCTGTAGTTGACAGAGGTTTACTCTGTTTTCAGTGACTTTTAAAACGTACTTTTAGTGGCAATTCTAATTCAACAATATATCTCCTCTAAATGCACTCCCTCCCACACCATATGTGAGCTACATTTTTATAACAAGAACAAAGGGAAAAATAATGGAGCTTTGCTGCTGTTTAGTGAATGGAAATTTTCAGGGTTGCTGGATAGCACTGCATTAGTGGTGGGAAATCAGGTTTTCCCACAGGGGCTGAAGTATTCTGACTGACAACTCTGGCTTAAGGATCACTCAGGAAGGAAGTACGCTGCGTGTTAGAAGACAATCCCAGTTATTACTGTGCCACAGATGCTCTTTTCTGGAGGTATGTAATTCCCATTGGGCTGTATGTGTGTTTCACGAACACTAGGTTAGTTTTAGCCTCCTTCTCTCTTACTAAAAAAGAAAAGTAGAGGAAAGGCAAAGCAGCAGAACTGCAACCCTTTTCCTTAACTGTCCAAAGCTAAACTGTCAGTTAACAGGGAAGATTAATGAGGCTGTGACAGTGGAAAGAGTCTTCCTTTTCTTTTAAATGAGTGTCCACTTGCAGACAAACAGGCACGAAGAGTAAAATAATACAGAATTGAGGTGTCACAGGTTTTCACCACACAAGTCCTTTCAGAGACATGTAAAACTGTATCCATATTCCCTGGCAGAAACTTGGATTTTCTTTAGCTGGAATTGTTTTGAATTCTGGCATAAATCTTTGGGAACTGAAGACAGATAAATTGATATTTTACAGCTTCCATTCAGGCATTAATTTATTCTTACAAAACTAGAATCATTAAAACAAACTGATCAGAGGCCTATATTCCATAGTCTTCAGGCTAGATGTTCATTAAACTTTGTCAGGAGTTTTTCCTGAGGAAAGCTGTAAAACCTGGCCTTTATAAAATGTGGACTGATTTTAAGTTTCAAAGAGAGAAATTTTCTATCATCCTATGGTCATGGAATAATGTGAATTCAATTTACCTGAAGTAGAGCAGGGGCAGTTTATTCCTACAGCTATAGGGGAGTTACAGGGTTTATATTCCTGTAGGGTGTACAACCTGTTCTTCACCAAACCCTGTCAGATAAGCAGGACTGTAGTACATTGCAACAAAAAGCAGTAGCATGTGGGTTAGTTCATACAGGGAGGCTCCGGACAGTCAGATAAGAAAGCTCTAGGCAGTAGCTCTTTTTTACAAATAATTCACTGCTTTGTTAATTAATTTGTGCTGACTCTTAGGAAATTGAGGTTCGCACTTAAACTGGTGCAAACAGTGTGCTTTGCATCAATTCAAGGCAGATATGGAGGGATTTTTCCTGGACATCTCTGCAGTAGTGTAAAGCACTTGGAAAGAGCTACTTATGTCTTTAAAAAAAAAGGGATCGTTAATTCTACAGAAAATGGGTGCAGGCATGGGATAAGCATGTGCCTAGACAACAGCTACCTGCCAACCTACAGATAGCATGCAATTTGGCAAACAGGACTGTAAGGCATGAATAGAAACCATTTTGTCAATTCTTTGCCTGAGTGATAGATCCTAAATGAGGGAAGGACTGAAAAACTACTCTGTAAATCCAACTCTCAGCATAAACAATCTCAAACCCCTAGTCTTCATCCTTCATGTAATATTCAAATGTCAAAATAGTCAACCCCAATTTTGTATGGTGAATAGGTCACATGGTGACTAGAATGAGGGACATTTCAGGAAAAAGCATAATTAATCTACACTTTTTTCGATCAAAGGAACAATAAAAAGTCCCAGTTAGCTTTGCTTAGCTGGTTAGGCACAAAGCAAATTAATATTCAGTAAATATCCACACTTCTTTTGTCATGAAAGACTCCTGCCACACAGCAGATTCTGACACAGGTCATCAGCCACTCTCCCCCTCTATTCCTCAAAATGCTATTTTAATGGTTGGCTTTTCTCTCCCCCTTAAATAGCTTTTAGCCAGCCATTATGACTTAAACAGCAACTGAGACATGAAAAACAAAGTAACTGTAGTGTGAAGGTTAGATCAAACGACAAACCATTGGCTTCTCACTGCTGAATTTGTTCTTTTATCACAAACTGCAGTTTTCCTGTTACTGCACTTTCCATACATTATTTTCAGTGGAAAAGGAGGTTGCTCATGTGTAACTGGTAGTGTATGGTCTTTGAAGCAGTCCTGGGAATCATGCATTCA
>VYZW01031932.1:0-25388 GCA_013401315.1 Balaeniceps rex
CCTCCCCGCCGCCCCCCCCAGGCCAGGGTGTCAAACACGCGGGGTCAAGCTTTCAACACGGGCCTTTACTTGGGCGCGGTCGGCGCTGGCCTCCCCGGTGGGCGCCGGCCGGGGCACGGCGGGGCCTGGGCTGCCCTCACGGCCCGAGGCGACACGGGGCGGGAACACGCAACCCAGTCCGAACCCCAACACGGCAACGCCGCAAGCGTACAGGGAAGGCAGCAGACAAGGGAGCTCTCCTGCAGCGCCCCGGGGGTACAGCCAGCCACTTGCACAGGGCTGGGCCCGGATCCACCCCAACTGGTCACAAAAGATTTCTCCCTTTTTTTTCGTCTCAGGGAGCCTTTTCTCACTGCAGGGCTACGCTGCTGCTTTTCCCAGGGAAAACGAGGTTTTCCTTCCGGCACCCCCCCTAGAAACCACTTTGTTCCTTATCCCATCAACCTGGCAGGCACCACTGGAGGATAACCAGGTCTGCTGAAGGCCAAGTCTGCAGTGTCAGCACATCCCCTGAGCCCCAGCAGACCCCGTGAGCCAGGGACGCAACACTGCTCCAAAACAAACAGGCTTCAGACATGGCTTGTTACCTTCTCCCCCACCCCAGCCTGTCCCTTGAGCACAGGAGGGCTTCACCCAACATCTGCAGCTGCTCCAAGACCTCTCGCTGCATCTCCATGGCCATGCGATGCACGTGGTGGTTGAAGCTGTTGTACATCACCGCATTCTGGAACATGAGCATGAGGTCACGCTGGAACTGGATCATGGACTGAATGTGTCCCTTTGACAGTCTTCTCTTTATGCTGGTTAAATCCATGGGTCTACAAAAGACAGACAGAAGGAGAATTAAATTGCAACCCAGGGCCAGGCATTCTTCAGGCTCTGCATGAACGTGCTTATTCTCGTTTCAGCGTGGCCCTAATGCACAGCTATTTTCAGTCAATTTTATTGCTCAGGACAAAGAGGGGGAGTGAGAAATGTTTTTCTTCTAAGTCAGACAAAAGTAAGTTTAGCCAATGCGACACTTGCTATCCAATCAACTTGGCAGGTCATTAGCAGTCACCTCTAAAAAAATTTGACGTTGAGCTCCAGAGAAGGCAAGCAGAGCGATTCTTGTAATTAGTCTTCACAAAGTCAGTCCAGGTCTTAGTGGAGAAAGAAAAGTTACTAAAATAGGTATCTATTAAAACCCCTTAAAATCGAATGGTGCCACTAGCAAAAATAGCAGTGCTGATAAGGGGAACATGGTGGAGAATAAATATTACTTCCCTTATTTTGACAGAATGAGAAAATGAATGGCTGCAGAGAGGACAACTGTGACCAGAATAGAATATGATTCAGCTCTGAAAAATGCCCTTAATCTCTCTGGGAAATATTCTTATGACCCACTTCTCCACCGAGAATAAAACATCTGGGGAACAAGCAGTGGATGAGGAGAGAGTATCGACTGAGGCACATGCTTCCAACATGGGGAGAAGAGACTGCTGAGGTGCAGAAGCTGAATCCCCTGCTCAGGCAGGGCTTACAGCTGCATGGACTGTGCCTGGAGTAAGTCAGCCATCAATGCCAGCAAAGGGCAGGCACAATTCCTATCAGCACCAGAGTCAGTGCAAGCTTCCAGGTTCTAATCACCCGGAAGGGAGTTTTAATAAAAGACATCACTGGGAGATGCTGGTGACAGCCAAACTTTGGAAAAGGACGAAGGAAACCATCCCACTGGCCCTCTGGAAACCAGAGAAGACAGAAAAAAACAAGAGAAATCAACTAGCGAGCACTTCCTCCACAAACTCACCTCTTTACCACATCCCCGTATCCAGGGGCTTGTTTCTCTGACACCGCCTTCAGGAACGGGCCACTGTATCTACAGGGACAAGCACAAAGAATGACCTCTGTCGGCCTCTCCGCCAAAGGCACCACCGCAACACAGACCAGTGCTTGCCTCCCCCTGCTTGCCATGAGGGCCACGGCCGATGAGCAACAGCCAGCATTCGGTGGCTGTCAAGACTCGGCATGGGAGGAGGCTGAGCCCCTCGCTGAAGCTGGCTGTGCCAGCTGTGTAGGAAGCAACACTTGGGCTCTGCCACATTAAGCAGAGGAAATAAATATGCAGTGTTCTCTCCAGCTTTGCAGCACGCAGCTGTTCTTGCTGTGAGGACAGCCACAAGCAAAGCCAGGGAGAGACAAGCCAGCCTGTGGTGGCTGTCATGGAGGGGAGGACAAGGCCTGGTGACACAGGAGCTGGAAGCTGGGGCAATGTGTTCAGGAGCCATGTCAATCCAACCCTTTGCCCCCAAATACCTGTGACTGGCTATCATCTTCCAGATGGACAGGAGAGTTCTTTTGAAGAGTGAATGCTGCAGGGGGTTATCCCAGCTCAGCTGCACCCTGTGGAGGGGATATATTGCCAGATCATCACACTCGAGACAAAGTAGGAGGTGGCAATTCTGCTAGCACCCACCGCATCCAGGTGGATGAAGCGCAGAGATCCTTTGCTGTAGCTATGCAAAGCCTCTCAGGGTGAGATGGTGGAAGCGTTCTGCATCTGAATGCACAACTAAACATCCAGAATGCAGGAAGATGCCAGGCAATAGGTAGAAACAAGATCTGAGCTGAGCAGCAACAAAGGGCAGGATCAAGTTGGATAGAAAAGCTCATGCTACTCTGAAGTTCAGAACTTTACTGAGGTGTTTTTTATTCAGTTTCTCATCCCAGTAAACTATGTTTTTCCTTTGAAAGGCAGCCCAGGTGATCACACATGTGGCAGAGCCTGCATGTGACTGACATGCCTGCACCTACCTAAAGGAGGCCGGTAATGCCTCTCTTAGGAGCTGGACTGGACATTGCCTGACAAAGCATGATGCCCAGCTCACACAAGGCCTAGCTGCCTTGAGGAAACATGTATTTCCCATTTAATCTCTTATTTAATCTCTACTCTTCTCACTTCAGTTTAGGATCAATGGCCAAAAATGCTGGCAGATCCACAGAGATAGCACAAGTTACCTCCTTCCCTCCTGTTCTCCTTGGCTATCTCACTTTCCTGGAGGTGACCTGTGCCATACACTTGTTCTTATGTGAAGACAAGGGAAACAACTCTGTTCTGCTGTGCCTGCAAGAGAGCAGAACGAACTACTTACATCTGCATGTTGGCAGGGCTTGTGGAGTTCAGCATGGGGGCTGCAGAGGTGCTATCACTATCATCTTGATCTTGGGCCTGATTACTCATCTCCTGTGGATGCAGCTCATCTAAAGCTTGTTCCCCAGGCATCTCTTGAGTCTTGGCCTGAGAAGCACAGAGGAAAAGGAAGATACGTCTAAAATGGCAGCCCATCACCTGAATCCTTTATCTAGAAGCCAGCCTGCTGCACATCCCTTTACTGCATCCAGTCTCAGCTGGGAGCTAGCTCGCTCTCTGTTATTCTGGAGGATGATGTTTGACCTTATCCAGACCTTCTCTGTGCTGCCCAGCACTGCAGTAATGGCTGGGTCTGATCTTTTGGATCATAACCACCTCTGGCTAACACAAACACTGTGAAGCTGACTGGTGCCCAGTGTTGCATCTGTCTACTTTTCTGTGAAGAGTCATGGATGTGAGAGGGCAATCTGGAGCTGAGGTCAGACTGCCTCAGGCTTGTTAAAGCTCAAGACACAGATAATAGGATCCCCTAGAGTGCAACAAGGTTGGTTCCTCACAAACTCCCACATGAATATGACAGAGAATAGACTCAGCCAGGAGGAAGAGTGTTGCTGTTACGGTAGTGATTTGCCAATAAAATGCAGAGTGTGACAGGTGCAGGGAGAGAGGCTTTTTGGAGTCCAGAAGTGGGATTATGTGCAGGGGCACCTGAGAATCCTCAACAGATCTGAAGCATGGAGCAGACCCCTCAGGAAGAAAGTGGACACTGTGCTGTGTTTGGCTTTGATCACTGGGAGAACCGTGAGGGAACTGCTGGGAATAACACTGACGTGGCTGAACAGGGGAAGTGCGAGAACCCTGAAAGTTATTTCTGTCTCCAGCGTCTAAGTTTGCAAGGGAACAAATGTGAGTGTGGAAAAATGGCACTGTTCTTCCACTGCTATGTTACCTGTCCCAGCAACACCTCACAGGCTGGTGGGAGCACACAGCCCCCCTAGACACCGGCCTGATGTAAACCCAGGCTAGACAGTGCCTGCTTCCAAGACATGACGGTCTCCGGGGCAGATGGTTATTGCTATCACAGCCACGTGGGCCTGAAAACAGTCAAGCTGTGTGCTGCATAGCACAGCAATTAGAACAAGGCAAGTCTTCCAGTCTTGCCTTAAACCTGAGAGCAGACTGCCAGCTCTCATGAGTCACCTTTACACTGCCAAGGAGCAACTCCTCCAACTCACATCTGAGGGTTTGATCTGTAACAAGCTTCCTGTTCATAAAGATACATATCCATACATAAAAACCATCCTTCCCCTCATACATTTCTTTGCATTCCCTTCCCTGCTGTCTCCTCCTCTGTGTCCCCATCTCCCTGCTTGGAACCTGAGACTTCCACATCTCTTCTAGAGCCGGTTTCCTTCACTGTCTCTCGTCTCTCATCCAGGACCAGAGGCTCTCTTAGGACCACCTCTCCCCTACCTCTCTTCCTGGGAAGTGTTCTTTCTCATCTGCCAGGATGTGTAGTTGACTTTCGTATGCTCCTGAGACTGCTGTCCCTGTGGTCTTTTCCTGGTACCTCACATCTTCCCCATCATCCTGCTTCCCAGAGCCACAATAATCCCACTGAGCCTGTGATGACTCTGTGCTGCTAATGCGGAGAGGTTCCATCATCTGGGTTACCTGCAACACAGAGATCTATTGCTTCAAATTGTGAAGGCAAAAGGAAGAATAAATAAGCAGCACAGATGCTATTTTTGCTTTCACTCACGAACACCTTTCCATTTTTAGGAATCCTTGCAAAATCTTCTGATGAAGCCCTGTGTTATTATTACCGTGTCAGTTCACTGACATCTCTGTGCTTTAGGGTGAGTTGTGTTTTGGCAAAGCAGCTGCCTGCTTGTGGTGCCAGCTTTAAATGGGAGGAAGGGCTAAACCTGGGACAGGGAGCAAGTGAACTCAGGGCATCTGCTCCTCCCCCAGACTGTTTCTGTGTGTAGGGATGGTGGAGGCCCTGAAAACCCTAAAGTTTCAGGAGGGCCTGAACTCTGCCGCCCACTTTCCTGTCATCCAAACAGCCCTACCTCTGAGAAGAACTGGAGAAAACTCTCGTCTTCACATGGCCTCTCTGCCTTTTGGTAGTCTTCACTATCATCTTCCCAGAGAGGCTCACTGAACTCCAGCTCGTGGTCTGCCTCTTGGCTGCTCTCCTCTAGCTTCCCCATGGCCACCTCTTCAGTATTCCTCCAGCTCCCCACGTCCGGATCCAAGCTTGAATCCCAGCTGAGAAGTGACTGGAAGTCACTGTTCTTCTCTGACTCACTGGGAGACTCCATCTCAGACTCCCACCACACCCAGGCATGGCCCGTCTGCAAACCAATAAAGAGAAAGACAGCAATTTCTTTGTACCCTGATCCAGAACTGCAAAGCCCAGCTCATTTCCTGACATAGAGGAAATGAGAGAGCTGAAGCATGGGAAGGACTCTGAGAGGCGAGGAGCCTACACCTAAGCCCACCCCTGACGGCATGTGGCAGGGCTGTAGCTCTGCAACACTAACTGCCATTTCAGAGCAACTGAATTTCAGGTTTTCTGGTGCTTTTGCTGTGCTGCCTGGGGGTCGGTGGGTTACTGTGCTCAGGGAATGCTGAGCTGGTTAGGAGCATGCCGCTTTGTTGGATACTAGATGTTTAAGGTGCCAAATGCAGCCAGCAGCAAGCTCAAAACCAAGTCATGCCAGGGCTCCTGAGCTGCTGACAGTTGTGAAAAACTAGTGACTCTGAGGACAACTCATTGAAATTCCCTTTTCTGCCCTGTGAGAACTTTTTATACTGAAAATAACTTATTACAAACATCACAGAAACTTTGTTTTGAAAGTGACAGATGTGATTTAGCTGGATGGTGATACATTGTGTACCTGAGCCAGAAGAATTATAACCACGCACAGTCACACACTGACAGGGGACAGTTCTACACATTTCAGAAAATAGAAGTTCTCTTAAGAAGGAAGAAACCATTCATTTCATCTCTGTTCATTAGTCCATGCCTAAGTGTCTTCTACTGCACGAGCCCACTATGATTTCTCTAAGTCTTGGGAATTGCTTGCAAAGTCACAGGAACAACAGTAAGCGGCTGTTAGAAAAATCTGTATCTTGTCACTGAACTCAGCTGCCTGGATGTTGTACCTATGGAGAATTCTATGCATTAATTAGCAGTGTCTTTAGAGTTTTCAGTTAATTATGTACAACCTAATTTTTCCAGAATTTTGAACAAGCACATTTCTCACTGCCTTCCTTTTGCATTCTCAGGACTGCTAGCACAGCTACAAATAAAGCTTACGGTGCAAACCTGGGAGAAATAAGGAATCCACTGGGTTTGGGATGAGAAAACTTGTTTGCTTATTTTATGAACTTACAAGCAGAGCTAGGATCCGAAAGGCCGTCCTTCTGAAACCTCTTTCAAAGTTAACTTCAGTGGAAGCAGACAAAATTTGATGAGGTAAGAGATAACATTACCTGCTCTCAGCTTCCAGCTAAAGGAGTTGGGCAAACTGTGATTTCATCTGAAGAGTAACCCCATGCCTGAAGCGCTTTCTGCACCATCAGCAGAGCTGGCCGCACACGCAGAACCAGCCACCACAGCTCAGCTGAAGAAAGGAAAAGCCTTAGCCTAGGGTAATCCAATCAGTTGTGATCATCTTTCTGTACTCCAGTTGACAGGAAGCCCAGGGAACTTGGGCATAAGCACCGATCAAAAAGATCTTCGGCCTTATGTTCAGTTTTACTACATCTTGGAAGGCTCAAGACACCAGAGCAGATAGCAGCATTAGTGCAAGACAAGCAGGATGAGTGAAATAATTACAGACTGCTTAGTTCCATACCAATTCTGTACAAAAAATAAGGGACAAAAAGATACAGACTTCAATTTTTAATTAAGAACTGCCTGACAGTTTTTAATTATGTTGGCTACATAAGTCACCAGCAAGGAATCATTATCGAATTGGAAAGTTTTTGTTCGCTTTGCAGAGATCAGACACTGCGCAACCCTCACTGGTATGAGAAAAAGCTGTTAGAAATAAATAAGACAGCCTTTAAAAGGAACTTACATGTCAAAACAAGAAAAATGATAAAAGCCTGAACTCTAGTAAATGAAATGTAGAATCCACAAAAAAGTAGGCAAAAAAAAGAAGAAAAAATTGAAGAACAATTTCCTAAAGACATAAAAGCAAATAACAACAACAAACCTCATCAAAAACATCAGAAGCAGAGAGCTGCCAGATGATCAGTGGGAATGACGCACAATCAGTGCCAAACATCTCAGCAGAAAATAAGGCCAGTTGGAAAAACCAAATTAATCATCGTTATCAGCAGTTGCCACAGAGGAGATCACATGAGACCTTCTCTTGGGATGGGTCTGAGAGACTGTTTCTAATTAAAATGTCAATGGGGAGGTTTTAGAACAATTTGAGGGACAGAGTAAACCTTAGAACCAGTTGGAATTCACTCATGAGTCCTAAAGAAGCTTAAATATAACATGACCAAGCCTATGCTGTGTAACCTGTCATTTAAATTAGCCACAGCACAAGAAAAACAGAAAGATGCGATTGTTGTATCTGTCTGTAAAAGGGTGGATGTTGGGAGAGGCAGCACAGTAAGCCCGAACTCTGCACTAGATAGATTAGAACAAAGTATTAGGAAGAAAGGAAGGAAGAAAGAATTAGTAGTCAGAGCATGAGATGAATTGGGAAAGAGGCAACAGGGCTCTGTAGAGGAAAGTAGTATCTTAGATTTTTAAAGATCTTAAACATCATTAAAGGCTATTAAAATGTCATGGGACAATAGAAAAGGCTCTTTGAGGGAAAAATACCTGATTAAGAGAAGAAACCAACGGTAGGGATGAACAGCAGTGCTTTCCATAATGAAAGTGAGTTACTAGTGGGCATGATAAAGGTTCTCCCACATGCTGCAACTTCAGTTGTTCAACACGGACAAAGACAGGACAGATATATTACAGAGGAGATGGAGCCAGACTCTTCACAGTGGCCAACAGCGAAAGAAGAGGAGGCAGTGACAACAAGCTGCGCTGAAGAAAATTCAGACTCAATATAAGGTAAATGTTTACTCCATGCGGGTGGGTAAGCACTAAAACAACTTGTCCAGAGCGGGTTAGGGAAATCTCCATCCTTGGAGATTTTCAAAACTTGACTAGACAAGGCTCCGAGCAACCCAATCTACCTCTGAAGCTGGCCCTGCTTTGAGCAGCACGTTGGACCTGATAAATGCTCAGAGGTCCCTTCCAAATTAAATTATTCCATAAAATACCAGTAGCCAAAAGAAACCTGTAACTTTTTGTGCTATGAACTTAACCTGTAATCTCTGGAAACTGAGGCCATAAAAATTCATATCAGAAATTTGTTCCTAATTTCAGTTAGCAAAGGACAATTAACCAGTAAGCAAACCAAATGATTCTACATTTCTCCATCAAATGTAGAGTGATTCTTGGTGGAAACACACCCCAGCCAAACATTGGACTCAACACAGCAGGCACAACCAATTTCAACACAGAACTTGTGAAAATCAAGGTAAGGTAACAACCCCTCTGGTCTTAATTGCAGTGACTCAGTTTCCTGCAACTCCTGTGTCAGAAAACTGTGCCCTGTACATGCTGCACAAGGAAGTGTACACTACTCCCAGCAGCTGCAAGCATCAGGAAGGATAATATGTTTTGTGTTTTTTTTTCCCTGGAAGGTCATATGCAAGTTTCATCTCACAGGTCACATAAGCAGAAAAGGTGACTTGAAAATTGTCAGGAAGAACTTAAAGCTCAGTTAAGCATCCATGTTGCTGAGGGAAAGAACTGTAATTTGCAGTGGAGAGAAACAGTTCAAAAGCTCCAGTGTGAAACCAGGTACCAGCATGCCTACAGCTGTTGGAATGACAGGAGATTATTGACTAGCGTACCCTTTACAAATCTCTGGGGAAAGAATGTAAGCTACATTTCCATACATCGGTCTCTTAAGGAAAGCTCCAACAAGACTGTACTTCTCACGGTGAGATCTCCTGTTTCATCACAACTGTACCATATTCTCACACACTCAAGCAGGGAATCTTCCCCTCCATCCAAGCACTATGCAACATTCCCATGATTAATGGATTGCCTCTAATGTCAAAGCTCTGCCACGCTTGTGTGCTCTATGGATAACTGGAAGAGAGTTATATTTGCAGATATTCAAGACAGGTAAGCACCCTTGTACAAAACCATGGTTCCTCACTGCAGAGAGCTGCGATGCTCAGTACACTGCACACCGTACACTGGATTTGTTCCCAGACTTTAATATACATACACATTTACACATCACTAGTAAAAATCTGTACACTTCACATTACAGTACATACAAGCCACCAGTTGCTAGCTAACACCAGAACACTGATGAAGCCCAAGACAACTGCCCTAAAACAGGCAGGGGGGCCAGTCTTCCCCTCCAGGGAAGTTTCTTTGGGTTACACATTCCGACGAGACACTGCTTTCCAGAGGGGCAAGTGAAGAAGGTGGACCAGGTCCCAGAAATGGACCTGCAGCTTTTCGTCCTCCTCCAACAGCTGTTAACAGCATCTTGCTTGCACTCCAGCTCTGGATACCAGGTGCTGGGATTTTCTGTCTGCCTGCAGCATCATTTCTTCATCTTCATGTCTGCCTCGATGGCACAGCGACGCCCTCTGGTGCCGCCGTCCTAGTCACAAGGCAAACAAAAAGAGAGAGTTACACAACCCTAAACACAAACTCTTCCTCCAGCACTCGGGGAGGTAAGGAATTGTGCATCTGGTAACAACTTTTCGCACCTTCCAAACAGGAGAAAGGGAAGCTGCCCTAAGAAGGCCTGGGGAGGCCTGCCTGCAGACCTACCTAAAATTCACTCTGGACACAGCACAGGTGCTGGGGTTTGCAGCATCTCTGTGCACTGCTGGCAGCCAGGGCAGAGAGAGGCAACAAGGCTCTCGCCCAGACAGGTGCTTTTGGAGTCTGTACAGTGCAGGCTTTCTCCTAAGTGACAGATTCTAGCTTGGCTCTTAAGATGGGAAGAGGAAACTGCTGACTAACCTACCTTATCATCTGCTGATCCCTATGGGAAGTGCTCCTCCAGTTGAGTGACCCTGGCACTAGCTCCCTAGTTTCTCCGCACAGCTCCTTTCCATGAGTAGAAGGCGAGCTGAGAGCTTCCTTTGATCCGCTGCCCTTTCCCTCTGGCTGACATGCTGACTCTCCCGGAGTACTCCTCTGTCTTTAGATATATGCGAGAGAAAAAAACAACTCTCCATCTTCCTCCCCTCTCTCCTCCCCGCAACTCAGAGACTTGGGGTTTCCTGGAGGGAATATTTTTCCAAACACTTCCAGATCACCACAGGCACAGAGCAAGGTATTTCTGCAGAGTATCTTATTTCCCTTCTGGACCATGAACGATAAAGGAGTACACAGCTGACTCCTCACCTTCCCAAGGCCCTTTGTACTGTCTCGAACGTGTGGAAGGGGCAGCTGTATAAGCATGAGAGATGTAAGAACTATAGTACTGCACCACCTGGTCTGTCTTCCCACTTACATGGAGAGAAAGCAGGAGAGAAGTTGTGGAAAAAAGCAAAGGCAGATGACAAAACGAGAACACTTGGAACCAGAAGAAAAGACTGAAGCCCCGCCCACTCACCCACGCTAAGAATAAGGGACCGAGATGTTTCTTCTCTAATGATCATGGTTGTACAGCCCCTAAGTTAAACACACACCGCTGCAATGCTAAGGATGCTGTGACAGTGCAGTGATCACCCAGACAAGGAGCAGAGCACACTGCCAGCAGTACTGCAGTACCTGCTGGAGCCTTTCAATACTTACAAAGAGAGAGAGAAGGAAGGCAGGAGAGCCCATTGGGACACTGTCCTGTTAAAAGGCCAAACAGAAGGACTTATCAGATATCAGATACGGAAATGCACACACCACATAGAAGCACTGAGCCCACACACGAGCATAGAGAAACATGTGCCCCACTCCCCTTCCTGCATGGCATCAGTCTTATGCAGCAGGAACATAAAAATGGACAAAAGAGGGATACTGCGAGAGTCAGAATGCTAGGAAAGGGATATTCCCTCCTCAGCCATGGCAAGGCCTGGTCTACCAAACAATCTCTGCACCGTGCAGTTGCCACTAGAACTAAGCAGGCAGTCCTCGCCATCACAATGTTGTGTGCACCAGCTGAGAGCACTTGAGATCACTTAATCAAGTCCGGATGTGTCTTTACAGAAGGAAAAAAAATACCTACACTGCTATTAGTTCAGATCAGTATGGAAGTCAAAGGTTCTCTGGTGTGTTTTAGACTGGAGTGATTCCCTGGTTCTAAAAATCTGAGTAGGTGAAGAACATGGCAGAGGCTAGTCTTCCAATTCTCTACACCTTCACCTTCCTGACACATCACGCCTCTTCCAATACTCTGTTCATTTCCCTACAGTTTTCACCACTTGTTTTTAAAAAAAGGGAACAGAAGTATTGGGATTACAGAAATAATTCATAAGACCTGCCTCTGGGACGATGTACAGCTCCAGAGCTAAAATCTAATCAATGGACATATTTAAAGAAAAATCTGTTCACAAGAAATAGCTGGAGCCATTGCAATCTCAAAAAACATTCTGCCTATCTTTGGTATGCGAACTTCATGCAGTATCTTGGGATTCTCCAAAAGATACCAAGTGCCCTTCCACAGGGTGCAGCATCCTCACCTTCTCTGAAGCATCTTGCTTGCGAGTGGAATCTCGCCCACGCAGGCTCTTTGCACTGATCCCCGACTCCGATGTTTGCATGATCAGTTGTGTGGCCAGAAATTGCTGCAAGAAAACCACACTCTGTTAAGATTCACAGGCAAAACAAGCTCAGTTATTGCATGTCAGTTAACTATCAGAAACCACAGGCTGGGAATGATTGGGTCAGAGGCAGTTTCAGTTCCTTGTCTCCTGCTCAGAATAAGTTCCCCCATTTACCTCAGAAGCCACAAGTCCTGGGGAACTATAAAACCCCAGTTCAAACACTGTTAGCCCTGCCATTTGGGACATTCTACTTCACAAGAAATTTTAAATGGCATTTATTCACAGCACAGAGTTTCATGTACGCTTTAAACCAGCATAAACCAGCACAGCCACCAAAAGAAGCAATCGCTTCCCCTGTCATTCACCATTCTTGCTGCTTGTTTCTGTTCCTGAACCACACCCTGGTTCTTGCTGGCCTAAGCATTTCCCTGAAGAAAATTAGATTTTAAATTGGTCTGGACTGAACCTAAAAAACATTTTGCTGTGTTAGTTTTAAACTATCCACAATCTAGTTCACCACAAACACCTGAGCTAGCACAAGAGAGATGCAGGGAAAGATGGGACTACTTCATTCAAAGACACTGTGAGTGAAACTGTGATCTTACATCCAGAAGTCTTTCCTGTACCTATGGACCAAGGCAGATGCTCTGTCCTGCACTGGCCCCAGCTCAGTACTTTACCTGGATCTGCTCCAGGACATCTCGCTGCATCTCCACAGCCATGTGGTACACATCATGGTCAGAGCTGTTGTACATAACTGCATTTTGAAACATCAGCATAATATCACGCTGGAACTCAGCTGTGGTTCGTATCAGCCCATTCTCAATGTTCTTTTTGATGGTAGATAAATCCATTGGCCTATAAAAGAAATGCAGTCAAAATAGCAACAGAAATATGTAACTCTTTCCCCTCTCTTTTGTGAACAGCCCTGGGTCTGTGACACGTCTAGTTAGACCATCTATTTAATTTAGCCAAATAGGTTCTCCTGCACACAGGCTGTGTTCCTGAGTAGCAAGGCCTCGGGTCAGAAGACACAAGCTGTCCACCAGCTACCATGAATGGTAACAACAGTGTGACAGATGCCTCAGGAGAGTCATTTGCCTTCTCCAGGCATCACTGGAGGAGACACTAAGGAGTTAGAGCTGCAGCCACTGAACTGTTTAGGAGAGATTTTTGGGGGCTAGCAGGGGATTCTGGTAATTTTTCCAGAGAGTCCACTATCTGGGACAGTAAAAAATGCTGATTAAAGAAGATAGGTCTTTGGAATTTCAAAGATTAAATCCTACCCTTGGATAGAAATCGGGAGAAGCAGATCAGTCACATACCACCTTACTGATTAAAAACGTTCTGTGTAAGTCAGTGTACTTCATTCAAAGCCAGGGCTGCATAAAGACATGTATCTGTTACTGAAGATGACCCTGTTCTTGGGGAAACCTGTTTCTGACTGAATCATGCCAGAAAAAAATAATTTTCCAAGTCTTGCAGTCTGCACGGCAGCCAAAAACTACATTGTTCCTGCCAGAAATCCCTACAGAAATATGCAAATATACTGGGTTCTAATGACAGAAGGCTGCCGAGACTCACCTCTGCACAATACTGTGGTAGCCCGGTGCTATATCATCAGTTACAGGCTGTAGGAAGACATTGGCATACCTGCAGAAAGAAGGAGTCCACTTAGTGCCCCGTCCTTGCTGGTAAATATTTGCTTCATGTTCTCATGTTTATTTGTCTGCTACCAGTAACAATGATTCATCATCTCCTGGTATCAAGGCAGACGAGCCTCCAAGATGGGAGAGCAGAGACTTGTCTAGGATTAGTCACTTCTTTCTGCCAGTTCTGAAGACAAACTCACCTGTGATTAGCTGCTGCTCTCCAAACTAGCATGATGGCTTTCTTCCAGATCTTCTGGGCCTGTATTGCTTCCTGGTCCTCACTGCACACTGAGCTGGGAAGAAAAGAATAGGACTTTCTTCAGGAGTCTGCATACGGCCTCGCAGCAGAAACCTTATGGTTTATTTTGCCTTTGACATGCCTACGCTAATCCATACCAAAGACAGAAAGAAAACAATGGGACCTGCTACTATGGCGCTGTCTGCACATTTGCACTGGTAAGCAAGGAGAACCAGACAAATCATCAACAAATTCCGCCTTTGGACCCACCCAGTCAGCAAAACAGAAATGAGAATCCTATGGTCCCTCCACAAAATAGCCTGGCATTTGCACCTGCGTGCCTGAGAGCTTCACTGATACTCACAACTGCGAGGAGGCTGGGCTGCTGGGGATGGAGTCGGCTAGCGTGTGGGACTGTAAAGGTGCATTATGGACACTGAAGCCATCATCGCTCTCACTCACAGGGGGTTCGTTATCCATCTCTGATAGATATCCCTCACCCTGATCTTCTTCTTTGGGTTCCTCCAAACTGGCAGCCTCACTGGCACCATCCTCATCATCCTCTTCACCCTGCCCATCCTGAAACACAGAGAGTTCATGAGTCTGCACAGCCAGCTACTCCAAAGCAACTATGGTTCAGCAAGCAAAGTGATTTTCTTGCTACGGCTGCTGACAACTGTACAGGCACTTTCACAAAATCCTAGTCACTCTATCTTGCCCTGCCTACCCCTGCAGAAACAGACAGACAGACAGACACAGCTTTATAGTGCCTGAAGCAATCTCCCCTTTAGCTCCAACCACAGACTGCCCAATTCTCTTCTCAGTGCAGAAAGCTGAAAGCAAGCTTTGCTTTTCAGCAGATGGGAGCCAGGAAGCAGCAGCAGTGAGATGTTACTAATGAACTCAAGATGACTACAACCAATCCAGAATTACCTTCATCTGACTCCTAAACAGGGCTTGGGCCTCCTCCTTCATTGACTCTGTGAAAGAAAGAAAAGCAGAAAGGTTGATTCTCCAAAGCAGTCTTTCCTACAAAAGCTCCTGCACCAATGCCTACTGTCCTGCAGTAATTACCACTGTTCCTACACATATCTTTTCTCCCTCCTCCCCAAAAAACCTGAACCAGATCACTGACATCTATCCAGCTAATAATGTTGCATGTAAAAGATTTCCTAGCTGAATTAAGTTACCTGACAGCTCAAATTTGTGCTGAACATCAGCCTGTGAGGAGTCTTCACTCACATTTGGGACTTGTGGAGGGGATGAATCATCATCAGGTGGGGTCTGGAGGGAAGAGAAATGCACAAATCTAGATGTTTGTGTCAGCTTACTTCAGTGAAGGTGTGGGCACATCTCACTCACCCTAACCTAACTCAAGGCAATGAAGTTCCCTGAGCACCTTCCCAACAGCAATTCTGCACATGGGCGGGGGGAGATACATAAAGGTACTGCCTAAAGCAGAGAGCTTCTCTGCAGATCGAACAGATCAGCAGCATGACTCCCAAGAAAACAGTCAGTCACATTCATTGAAGGGTCACCTTCAACCCAGCAGTCACCCTTCCTCTAAACTTCTCTCCTACCTGCCACAACTGCTCCTTTCTTTCCCCACACCAGTTCCAGACAGCCTCTCTGCTCACATACCTCTGTCTTCACTGTATTGTGCACTGTGTCTTCTCCCTTGGCCGATTCTATCTCAGTTTCAGAAGACTCTCCTGCTGCTACAGCTGCTCTTGGATCCTCTTCTATCTCTTGACTTCTAAGCTCTGGTGATTCCGTCACTCTTGCAGTTGCTGGTATGGTTTCCTCAGGGCCCAGCTGATTCTGCTCCTGCTCTGCAGGTTCTGTCTTTATTTCTGATCCCAGCTCGCCAATGCCCATTAGGTCTCGAATTCCCTTTGCCTCTGGCTCCTCACACTCCAGTCTCTCCTGCTTCACAGTCACAGACACTTGGGGTATCTGGGCCTGTTTCTCGTGCTCCTGATGAATTGAGTGTTCCCATGGGCCAGGCAGTGTCTGAGGGTCATCGGTATCTTCACAGAAAGAAGACAGAGCAGCTTCAACAACAGCTGCATCCAGGACTTCAGGGTGGTCGTCTACCTTTATTGCCAGAACAAACACACAGCAGTGCAGGCCAAGGTCAGAAAGAGGGATTAAAAAAAGGTTGATGTTATTTGGTAAAGAGACAATTGTGAAAACCCAGTGTATTAGGTTTACAAAGTTGCCTTTTGCAGCCAGACTCTTATCACTCCCTGTGGAGTCTCCTGTAGAGCTTCAGTTTCAGAAATACAGCACTCCTGGCAAGTATGCTGCAAGCAGCACTCATCTGTCTGCCAGACGTGACCCAAACCCTACCCAACATGAGGAAGAAAGATTTCTTTCTGCACTCTGAAGAGGAGCACCAGGCTAAATGTGGCAGACTAGCAGCAGTGGTGTCATAGGGTCGTCTCCTATTGATCTGGACACAGATGGTGAGAACGTGCATTTTGGAATAGTTATTTCTCGCTTGTTTAAACTAACTAAATTGGTGAACAGTAATCACTTGAGATTAACCTAACTGGATGTGGAGCAAAAGGCACTGGCACTCTGTTTTGCCCATTTACCTTGTCCTCAATGATGGCTATAATATTTCCAACAGTATCGAAGTCCAGCTCCTCCCCCGTATAGGACACTGCAATATCCATTTTCTCAGCCAAATCCAGGTCTTCTTTCCCATCCATGCAGTGATCTTTGGAAGACCCCACAGTACTGCCAGCCCCAGAGCCCAGGCACTCTTTCTTGATGGAATCAATAATCATGGATATTTCACTGCTGTCCATGGACACTGTCACGGTATGGGAATCAGACACTGCCTCCATGGAAACACAGGCTTCTGGCTGGCTCACTGCACGAGGATGAGAGTGACAATCAGAGACCAATCTGGAGAAGTCAAGCCCAAATAAACAAACACTGCAGTGGGGATAAGACCAAGCACCAACCGCAAGTATCCCAGGTCCACCCACAACTTAGAAAAATAGAAGACAAATATGGGTTTGCTTTCCCACAGTAGAGACAAAGTGAGATTCCAGCCCTTGAACCACAATCCAGTAACATACCATTAGCACCTCCACCCCCACCCAGCAAATCCTGTTTAAAACCATCTGTTTACTCCAGAACCCAGCTGTAAGCGTCCTTTCATCAAGGACAGCCAGTCTGAGGTGACAAAAGGCCAGCTGACAGCTTGCTGGGTGCTGATCCCAAGGGAATTCCTGTCTTCCAGCAGTGCATGAACTACGAGTGCGTAGTTCAGGAACGCACCTGTGGCTACGCTTTCTGGAGCTGCAGCTGGTGGCACAACGGATGGTGCTGACAGCGTGGGCATCATGACAATGGTTGCCTGGGACACAGGCTCTACGGGGGGTGGCAGGAGCTTAGCTGGAGGTTCGCTGGCAACAGCGGAGAAGGAAGCAAGAGGTGAGGTGAACTGTGCAGGACCAGCTTCTAAAAGCCGGGAAAGCGTAGGAGCACCTAACAGAGAGTAGAAGGGAAAAGCACATGAGCAAGAAGCGGCCACCACCGAAGTCCACAAAGCCACCACTGGGCTCTTCATTGTCTGGTGGCTTCTTCTGGGAAAAGACACTGAGAGGTACCTAAAAACGGTCCCAAAAGCTATACAGAGAACCTGCACCAAAAATGCATGACTCCTTTGTGTGTGCAGTCTGAGACAGAATCATGCAGACTATGGGACACTGTGTTCAATGTAAGGGCTGGACAGGCTAAGCCACACATGCAGAGAGATGCCCTTCCAAAAACTCATCCCAATACAATTATGGGAAATCTGAAAAACAGTGCTGAGAGCCACACAAGGTAAGCCAAGACAAACAGTCATCACAGGAGCTGGAAGGGAGCAGAGGGAATCTCTTTGCAGGTCTTTCCTGGAGAATTCCTCTTACATCAAAGGTTGCCACCCATTTCAGCTGTCATTTCCAGTCTGAATTTAGTGAACTGTCTGGACCAAATTAACAGGTCTTAAAGAACAAGTCAGACTGAGCTGAGAAGAAACGTCACCTTAGTCAGGTTATTCTGACAAGGCCCAATGCAAAGACTCTTGCACTAGCCCTCTCACCCCCCTCTGTGGAACTTACTCTGGAGCTCACACCCCACTGTGGTCTAATCCTCAACAGACCTCTAAGCTAAAGCAGAGGCAAGACACGAGTTCTCCAGATTCACAGGGAGCTGCAGTTTGAAACATCGGGAATCAGATACTAGATCAATTTTTCCCCAACTCCCCGTCAACTAGCCCTTTCTTTCTACACTGAAATGCCTGGTATTTTCAAAACCAGAAAACTAGACTGCATGGACCAGGATCGAATCAAGTCTGATTGTTTCAGTCATTTTAAATCAAGGCACACTTTTTTTCTGTAAGGATTAGAGTCTTCTTAAAAAAAAGTAGGGGTGAGAGGGATGGGGGTACAGAAATAGGAATACAACTCATAAAGAAGCCCCAAAACCAGCCAGGCTAGACGTCCTTCAACTCTCTCCAAAGAGAATTCATAGAACAGTCTGAAGGTACATCTGAAGGGAGAATGTACAGGGAGAGTCCTGAGTTACCTGAAGCAGCAGGAGATGCAGGGACAGCACCAGGTGCCGACTGCATTTCCCCACTGTGCAGCACTGGAAGGACGCTTCCTACCTCCAGCAGGACTCCTGAGCTGTTCATGTGACCAGAAGCCACTGCCATTTCGTTTTCACCGACCTGCCAAAGGAGGACACAACTGAAGCTCCTGGAGATACCATCACATCAGCGGTTCTCTGCCAGATATGCACCTCCATGAATATGTCCATCATTTGCTGTCTCAGCACTTCTTTTGTGCTTTTTGTCCAGTCTAGTCCCTGCTTGAGGCCTCTTATGCAAGTGCACAACATGACAGTCTGAAACTAGTTGCTGTTCTTCAGCTACAATACAGCTGCAGTGCCACCTTCCTTTGAATTTAGGCCAAATACATCATTTGCTCTACCTTAGTTCCTCTGTTCAAGGACCTCACAATCCTTTACAGATACCAGTCTCTCTACCCCCCAAGATGGCGTGGAATCATCCCTTATTTTGGGTTGAGGGAAACTGAAGCACCAAGGTGGAAAGTAACTCTATCAAGGTCACATAGTAAACCTATGATGGACCTTGGAGCAGATATAAAACAGTCCTGTTGATACGAAGAAAACCCAGTCTTCCACAGCCATTATCTTTCCTTGCTCCACCCTACGTTACATTGCACCCTGCAAACACAGAACCCATGGAACATTTACCCAAGCCAACAAATAGAAAAGATCCCAAATCTGAGTATTAAAAAAAGAAAGTCAACAGCAGTACACCTATTCCATCACACAAGCACTAACACGGGGAATCCGTGCCACGGGCAGGCTGATGGCTGCTAATTTCAGACTGGGCTCTGAACAGTGTTAGCAATGGTCGCCCTCCTAAGACTTCCACAGTCACTAACACCAGAAGGGTCAAAGTGGCTTGTCATCACAGCGATTTTAGTAACTGTCTACAACTACGAGAAGACTGAAGCACTTCAATAGTGGTCATGAACCCCATCAAAGGACTCCCTACCCCTATGCTAAGACGCATTACAAATATTGGAACTCAACTTCCTGCCAAGATGTAAAGAAGAATTGTGAGCCCAAAGTAGAAATCACCAAGAACACCTCCATGGAGACTGATCGCAATGACGCTAACAAACCCCCTCCCCTGGATAAAACGATTTCCTCTAGCAAAGCCTGCAACTCCAACTCCTCACGACTGAGGGGAGACATCCAGTCCTATGCGCTGAATAATTCCTAGTCCCGCACCCACAGTACTGCTGGGAAAGGGTCCCACCTCTGTGGCTCACAGGGGTAATTATATCTCTCAGCTATCACTTCTGTTGGGACTCTCACAAAAACTGTATGTTTTTAAAAAGCCTTTGCAGCTCCCCCTTTTTCAGTGGGAGAGTCTGGAGCTAATTGTTTGTGTGCTTGCATATATGAGCAGAGAGCTCCATACCAGCCTGGGGCTTGTGGGCAGGAGACTGCCCTTCTTCAGCAGCTCTGAGAGCAGAGGGGAAGGAGGCGGAGTTGCTTTTTGTCCTAGCATCTTTTTCTGGGGTGAATCATCAGTGACTGGGGTCATGGGGGCATCCAGGGGAGCAGAGCCTGGAGGGGTGTCAGGGATTCCAATGAAGGAGGCAACTGGGGTGCTGGGCAATGTCCCTGGAGTGACCTGAGAAAGAGAAAAACCACACTGTTCAAAGCCACACTCCACCACACGGACTAGCCCCACTTGCTCCTTCCCCCAAGAGCATTGATCCAGCACACCACAGACACCTACTCCATTCACTCGCTACACCTGCTCCAGGCATATGCTTTCACCCTTTCCCTGCCCTGTAGTGCCATGTCCTGGGCACACACAGAAGCCTGCCTGACCAACCCACTGATGCCCCTACACAGCCTTTGATCCAGGCACCTGATCATCACAGACATGGAAGAGGACACGTATCTCGAGCAGCACTGTACATCAACCACACTACAGTACTACCACAGAGAAAAGTCTGCAAAACAAGGCAAGGGCTTCTCCCCAGGCTCCTGTTCCATGATGGACGCAGAGCCCCATGTCCCAAGTCGGTCCTTCCCTCTTACCATGGGAAGCATCCTTACCCCCGGACTGGCCTCGTCCACAGCGGGTTGAGACAGATCTCCCAGAGCATACTCTCCACCTGGCGAGGTTGAGCCTGCAGGGGAGCGAACCATCACACCCGTTAATCGTCGTGGCGGATTCTTAATGGCCTGACGAGCTGGAAGAGAACAGGAAAAAAAGTGAGATTCCATGACTCCATCTTGGACAGTCCCCGAGAGTTACTCTGATTTTATCCTAAAGAACCCTAAGAAAACAATTTATATTGTAGGAATTTCTTGCACCGCACTAGGCTCTGTTCACAAATAATACTAGCATTGGGTAATGCACTTTAATTTCAGATTTGCCTAGCAGTTGGGTATTCACCACCTCCCACCACTGGTAGGTTAGTTCACTGAATCGCCCCAGGAATTATAAACGAATTAAACATTCAGACAAAATCCCTCTTCCTTTTATCTTCAGACAATGGTAGAACTATAGGGAAAACTAAAGGGGTGAAAAGCCTGACATTCTAACACAGAGCTCCTTGCTAATCCTGCTTCCTCTTAGATATACCTTTCCTACAGAATTTGCTCCCTTCTCAGAAGTCTCTGCATTTTGCCCTGTTACAAACACAGTGCTGGAAAGAGAATATAATCTTTCTTTCCAACTCCTAGGGTCACGGAATTCCTCCTGAACAGGTCTTAACAAGACTTAAATATTTCCCAAATGTCCTTATGAACATAAGCATCTCTCTCTGAGGAGGAGTAAGGAAGCTCATTTCCAGCTTACCCTGATAAGCAGCATCTGTAGCTTTCCTCTTGACTTCTGCCTCCTCCTCCTCCATTTTCTTCTTTCTGTATACAGAACCAAAACCTACTGTCACACAATGTCCCACTTCCCCTTAGTTCCTCCTGCAGCTTACTGACCCCCACCCCATTACCTCCAGACAACAATGACCTGCCTCTGCAGACTCAAGCTCAAATCCTCTGAGGAGGGAAGCAGAGTCAGAGGCCAGTCAGAGAACAACACACTTGGCAGGAAATTTCACTTCCAGCTGATTACCAAAACAGAGGAGGCAAGCATGATGTTGCAAGCCATCACCAAGCTCTTCAATGAGAAACTCCAAAAGATGTTCCACACAAGCTGGTGGCGCCCAATCTAACCTAAGTCCACCCTCAGAGGCCAAGGCATCTGCCCAGCTACCCTGTTTCACTTAACCCAATTGTATGTGGAGCAAGAGGTGTCTGACAAACACACAGCGTCAGGCAACTACAATCTCAGAAGAAAGCATAACATGGAAATAATTAAATAACCCACATCATAATCTCATTGCACAGCTCCTCCAGTCTGTTATCCATGTGTCCGGCCTGGATCAGCTCTGCATCCTTCTTGAGTTGCCTGTAATCAGAAAATCTTAATTACTTATCAATGAACAATAAGCCCTAAGCAGCATTTTCACCCTAAGCATCATCCCAGTTAGGCCACTTTTTCAAAACAGCACTCTCAGGTGCACCACAGCTTCATGCTTCTGCCACATACCTGTATTTCTCCTGTGTTTCTTTAATAATTTTCTTCAACTCCTCAACTCGTTCTGCAGTCAGTTTCCGCACAATAACATCTTCCACAGTTTCCACAACTTCTCCCTTCTCACCACGTTTTCTCCTGTAGAGTAAGAGAAAAACAAAACAGTTCAGAGGTGAAACACAGAAAACCCCAGTTCTCCTTTCATAAATGGCTGCTGTCTGTCATTCCTGACACAAACATGCACAAAAAAAAAAATCAACCTCCTCTTCCAATTTCTCTTAAATGATATTGGACAGCACAATGTTCCAACAATCTCTTCTGAAGTTTATCTAATTCTTAAACGCGTCCAGTGTTAAAGACTTCAGGAATAGATCAAAGATGCAAGCCCACTACAAATTCTCAACCTGACAAAAAAATCAATCATTCAACTTCAGAGAAAATTCTTACTACACACGAAGAAACATCTGTTTTTTTTTTTTTTTCCTCAGTAACTCTTTTGTCTTTGCAACTCTAATGCTGAAGATCATTCAGCACTAACACCAAGAAATACTACTTTTAAACATCCTGCCTTTAATTTCATTTGATGTGAAGTCTAGATCACGACATTTTGTTTTGAGGAGAAATATCTGAGACCACAAAGCTGTAGTGATAGCATTGATAAGAAAACTGTAAGAAACCACTGCAAAATAGAGACAGGTACAAAACGTTTCCCCTTCTCACTCTTGCTGTCTTTTCTACCCCTAGTCTGAATGATAATTTTATGTGTAAAGCTTCTGATCAATAAGACTAATATGTACTGTTTTATTCCAGCCAAATAAATACTTCTTTTTGCTGCATTAAGTCCCCAAATGCACACTGCAACTCTTACAAATGGAGCTGTGGCAAAGAGGCCCCTATTACCCTGCCATGTATTGTAACAACCGTAGGGGCATATGGAAGACACTAACAAGTACACAGTTGACCAGTTTTAGAACCATGTAATACTGAAATACTTCGGTCTTATGAAAAAAGGAGACAAGATAAGGAGATACGGGAAGCATGTTCTAAGAAATACCTTGGGTTTGCCAGTCTCCCCCATCTGCCATACCCTGATCCCACTGCCCACCTGCACCAGCTATCACAACTGAATTTCCTCATTCCTGTACGCTCCTTTTGGGAGGAGCACTATCAAGTCC
Source organism: Balaeniceps rex (assembly GCA_013401315.1). Taxonomy (NCBI): domain Eukaryota; kingdom Metazoa; phylum Chordata; class Aves; order Pelecaniformes; family Balaenicipitidae; genus Balaeniceps; species Balaeniceps rex. The sequence continues at coordinate 23,177 of VYZW01031932.1, forward strand.
TTTGCTGTAAGAACCAAAAAGTTCACCCAAAATTGCTGCAGACTGCACTTGTTTCAGACTTTGTACTCACTTAGGGGTCTCCGTAGTCTCCAAGAGCTCTGAATACTGAGATGCACAGTGCTAAGGAGAAACAAAGAAAGTCAGAGGACACCAAAGAGTCAGCACCAGCAAGCGCCTACCAACAAACCCTACAGGGCACTTACTCCTACTTCTTCAGAGGTCTAACACTTTTTGAACTTATCTGGCAGTCTTCTCCAGAGTTTCTCCCATGGCTGTAATTTAGTGTAGTGCAAAGTGAGGAAGCATATTCACTCTTTTACTCTAGCACTGCCCAGGCTGACCTCCAAATCAAAGCTAAAGAACAGACACTCCCAGCTAACAATTTAGAAATCGAAGGAAGCAAGCATGATTAGGAAAACTGCAACTGTAACATTTCTGTCTGTGAATATGAACCAAAAATATTTCAATGAAGAAAACAGAATAACATTATACCAAGGCCAGTTTCATAGCTTAACAGAAACAGTAAACAACATAAAACCCCCAACTTCTCCTCCTTGGTTCTCTTAATCTCTCTGGCCCTTATACAACAAAAATCTCAGGTGCTTGCCCAAAAAGCGGGACATACGAAAATACATGAGCATCCACACATTCCTGGGGCAAGGAATTCCACAGCTTAATTACATTCCTGGTGAAGAACAATCTCTTTAGGTTTGCTTTGAACCTGCCTCCTGTTAGTCTAACTTACTAGCCTCTAAATCTTGTACTGGACAAAGCACTAACAATTAATGCTTATTCATCCTCAACTTCATGCCACTTCTGATTATGCAGACATCTGTTGTATCCCCCGTTACTCATCTCTTTTTTATGTTGAGGGGTTCTACCTCACTTAGCCATCCCTTACAAGGAAGCTGTTTTGTGTCTTTGATCATCCTTGTCTTTTCCTTAACCTTATCCAACTATACTGTAAGCTCAAATTTAAATTTCAGAAACAGAAAAAAGTATTTAATCTGATTTATACAAAACTGATTTTTTAAAATTAATTTTGCTACCCTTTTAAAAAACAAGAAATACATTATCTTAGGCAGCTGTCTTACATATCCCCTGCAGAACCCATTTTTTCCAAGACTCAAATGCCAGTATCTTACCTTCTGGGAAAACCAGTCAGGTGGGCGTCCTGGCTCTGCAAAAGGTTTGATAGCTCTGCTGACTGAGACCCTACAGGATAGAAATGGCGCGTCACTGGAGTCACCATCAACTTACTTTCTTCCCCAACTAACATGCAGATAAAAGACTCTGACCTGTCTTGACTATTCATCACTGAATGACCTGTGAATAGCCACTGACCTGGCTATTCATTACTGAATAGCCCCCATAAACACAATAAACTTGGCAATGAATTGTTATGTTTGGGAATTATCGAAGTACAGCCCTTGGACTCAAAAATACTTGCCTACTCCCAAACAAACAACAGCTTCCCTCCCTTGCTTTGAAAAGCAAGTTTCTAGCTTCTGATGACACCATTGCATTTCCACAAAAACTTTACTTTGGTGAGGGCAAAAAGGCAGCAAAGCAGAGCTACAAGTGCAGAAGCAATGCACAGGAGTGTGTTATCAAATATCCTCCTTGACCACAACTTGCCTCTTCCAATTTACGTTGGAATGATGTTACTCTCTGTTCTGATTAACACGCTTCTGTTTTCACACAGTAGTTATGACAGAAACAAAAAGATTTTCAAGGTACACGTCTAATACGTCCATCCTTAATAGCCCAACTTTGTTTTGAACAGGAAGGGCACAGAAAACAGAAGTGTTTATGACTAACTGTTGCAAAACGAACCGGCACAGAGAAAGCCATGTACCAGCACAGCACACAATCCGTGTTCTGCCCCGGGAGCCCAGTGCCTGCGCACACCCAAAGGCAGCGCAGCGCATGTAACCGTCGCCGAGCCCCACTCCCTTACCAGTTCTGGTCCCCGCTCCGCATAACGGACGAGGCCAGGCAGAGCTTCTCGCGGATGGACCAGGGCTCCGTGGGGCCGGCGCTCAGCAGCTTGTGCTCTGCCGGGAGAGGGGAAGAGCTGCACCGACCCGCCTCCGCCCTGCGCAGCCCCAGCAGCAGCCCCGGGAGCGCCCCCGGGGACCCCACACCTGGAACTCCGCCCCCGCCGCCGGCCCCGCCCCCGCGGCGGTGACCCCGCCCCCCGCAGCAGCAC
>VYZW01031940.1:9753-26762 GCA_013401315.1 Balaeniceps rex
TGAGAATCATAAAAAAAAAAGAAGATGTAGACACACAAATAAGAGTGCGCTATTTGCTCTTAGGTAGCCATCTCTAAGCACATTCTAATTCTTAACCCTATACCACAAATATGAAGTACTTTACAATTTACTTTTAAAATACTACAAAAGATGAACACACTTCACATTTTCAACTGCTTCCAGTCTCTACTGTACCTGCAGACGCCTCAGCGAAATAGATAGTTAAACAGCTAACCTCAGAGGCACCACCTTTTACAGGGTGGGTCAGGAAAGGCTCTGGAGACGATCTGAAACCAAATTATCTGAACCTCTACAACACTCACCCTCCAGAGCATGCCTTCAGTGCTAACTCAGAGACAACAGACCTGGTGCACTATGAGAAAAATGCTGGGTGCGCCCTGCACCTTAGGACACAGTCAATGAGAGAAGGGCCCCAGCACGCTGTGCGTGGCTCCCATGCTACCCATCTGTCCTTGCAGCCACAACACAATACTGATTGCACAGACAGGATGACCAAAAAACCTCCCATGGATGCTCCGACAACATCTACCTCAAGGGCAAATGGGATTTGTTGCCACCCTGAATTCTCAGAGCTATTTAAAATGAAACCTGCCAGTGACTTAGGTACATTCATTCATTCCAAGCCACGTATTCAGTACAATGGGCAATGTTGACTCTGAAGCAGCCAAATTTCAACCATGCAGTAAACCACAGCATGAAGAGACATAGTGTATGTTAAAAAAAAATAAAAAGGAAAGAGAGGTTATGTCACCACAATTAATCATACTGTATTTGCTATGTTAAAAAGCAATTAAATTCTTTTTTAATGCTTCCAAATTCCTGTCTTGCATCACTTACCTACTTATATCGTATATACATCTATCTGTGTCAGCATCAGTTAATATAGGTCACATTTCACACTTTTGCATACGTTTCACATTTACATTAAATATACAGTTACATGCAAGTAAAAGAGTTTAGTAGAACCTTACCAGCTTGACACTTTCTGAGCCTTAAATACTCCTGCATTTTGGTTTCTTGTGATGATCTCATTTACATCTGTAGCATACTTGTTAAGAATTATCTATAAAACTAGAGCAGTAATAAAAATAATACAAAAATACTTTTTCCCATTGTTAATACCTCCATAATGCCTTTTATCTGTTTGGTCTTCTTAATCTGTGCTAATAGTCAGTCTTTTCAGAAGCATAAATTTTACATTGCTACTCCAGCACATCAGCCATAAATCTATGCAGCAACTTGCTTTTGTTGCCTGCCTCTATTGACTGGATCACTAGATCACAGTGCTGAGGTTTTGGAGGCTTATGGGTTTTGAGTTTCCGCCCTGGCATAAGACACGTACCTTTGTTCCTGGGCCTCTGGGTGAAAACAACACACAACAGGAGCACCTTAACCTATAGCCAAGGGAGTTTCTAGTCCATTTGCTTTTTTGAGGATGGTTTGGAACCACCATAAAAGATAGTACAAAGCAATAAACGCCTTTTCTTCCTCATAGGCACTGCAACAGTGCCTCAGCCTCGTGTCTCAATGTCTCAAGCCTCGTGTCTCAGCTTCTTTCAGTTTGGAAGATCAGGTCACAAAACTGGGTAGCCATTTAGGCAGGCCAAAGCAAAGGCTGTCAATGAAAAGTTTCAAGGGAAGCTGTGCCCAGTCATCTATGCCTAGAAAGATAACCTTCATAATCAATCATTTGTGGTTAGTGAGAAGCCATAGGAAGGAAAACGTGTAGCAAGCAACCAAGGAACTATGAGAATACTAAATGGCACCCAGTGTGAATCCATACATATTTGAACGATTCACTCTCAAATTTAAAGATTATCTTAAAGGGACAATTTTGATAAAAATGTCAGTGATCACTCTTTCTTATTTAAGGTACAGGAAACCTGATGCTAATTAGGAGGATGTTTCTAGGTGCACAAAATATGTTGAATTCTTCTTTACAAGTGCTCTTAGAAGAAATTTGAACACAGTGTCAGGCTAATTTAAAATATCACCAATTTATCTTTTCATTTGCTGAAATCACATAATTGTCCTTCCAACACAGTTGACTATTTAAGAAAAGTTATTTTAGGAAAGCCTCTATTCAAACAATGAGGAAGAAAAGACAATTGATATTTTGTGAAGCCAAAAACTAGAAATGGAATGACAGAAAACTGGTTTAAACAAACCTTTGTAGTTTGGACATGCCTTTTAAACCTTTTCCACAATATGCAATGAGAAATAGTAATGAATGGTCTATGACTGTGAAGCTAAAGGAAGTCAGAAATAATTCCACGAGCAAAGTATGCTGGTTTTGAGTAGAGGTAGAAGTAACATTGTTATAAATTAGCTACACAGCACTTAAATTATATAACTGAGCAAAACTATTAATAAATGTTGTAAATATGTTAACAGTAGCTTTTTTAAATAATTTATAAGCCTATGTCTTCAGGCATTCAGGCTGAACATGACCTTTCTAACCTAAATTTCCCAGGACTGTTGAAAGATCCATACACTATATTTTAATGGCCATTATAGTGCACTGCAACAATGTTTTGTATTATTGATGCTTTCAGACAGTAGTTCAAGTCACTATTGCATGGTATGAAGCTAAGGCAGAGCTAAGGCAGAAGGTACACAGCCTCTCTGAAATAGGAGACAATTTTTACTAAAAATGAACCTCATCCTTGGATTTGGACATGTCGAACCAAGTATAGATGCTTCCAGTGTCCTGGGGAAATAGAATTTGATGTTCATGATTGAGTATGTCATAGATATTACCTAAGTTGGAAAATTTGTATCTGAATGTGTATCACCCAAAATTACAAAGGGGGATGAATCTGATAACTTTGCCTATGTATTCCTTATTATTCACACGAAATATCTATATTTTTTTTCTTAATACTTTCTTTATTTAAATGATCCTGAAAGAACTTGGATAAANTTTACGAATTTGATGTTCATGATTGAGTATGTCATAGATATTACCTAAGTTGGAAAATTTGTATCTGAATGTGTATCACCCAAAATTACAAAGGGGGATGAATCTGATAACTTTGCCTATGTATTCCTTATTATTCACACGAAATATCTATATTTTTTTTCTTAATACTTTCTTTATTTAAATGATCCTGAAAGAACTTGGATAAAACACACTAAACTGACAATAAAGTTTTGAATGAAGCTGCAAAAGCAATAACATCTGTCTTTATTTTATTGATTTTGCAATATAAATGATCTGTTAATCAGTTAAAATCTGCCAATGGTAAGCAAAAGGAGTGAGTTAGAGTGAAATCTTTTAAATGGACTAGTAACTCAAATCATAATATCCTTTTAAAAGCCTCCATAAACCTCATGCATAAGACCATTGATTAATACAAAATATAGCTATATATTTCACAGTGAAATGGTTAAAATGACAACGATTTGAAATTAACATATTCGTAAATTGTTTTAACTTGTAACATTTCAATAACATATCCTAATATAGATACTGAAAACATACACAGTGAATACTTCATGTGGCAGTATGAAATGGAGAATAATATGAAGAATGTCAAAAATTAAAATAAAACCCAAATCCTCAAAAGCTTGAGACTTCACAAAGCAAAGCTGTTAGTTATGCTCACTGAATAGCGATAACAACAACAAAACCAACAATAATTATGATGATGATGATAATATAAAGGCAGATTCTCAGATGCAATGCACTATTGCCAGGTCGATTTTCAATTACATTTCACTGATGTATTCATTTGTTTCTTAATGTGCTCATCTTGCCCATTAAGAATAATTAGCAGGCTTGCTTGGTGATTTCCTGGCTTCTGACAGTGATTTTTTTTCTTTTTTGTTGACAACCACTTTTACTTTTTGGAGTAATTTTTGGATATTATAGTATGACTGGCATGTAATTTAAGCTTCCTAAGAAATTTAAAGGGAAGATGTAAACAGTAATTTTTAAACAAGATTATTTTAATCTATAATACCTACATAAAAAGCATAATACTAGGCATTAACTATTCCTGAAGAGCAGAATCTAGAAAAGAAAACAGTATTTTCTCCCACATTAATTTAATTTGCTATGCTAAACAATTAAAAAATACCATCAGCAATAATAAAAATTAGCAGAAATACATCATTTGTAGTCTGTGGCACTTGGGGCCAAATACTATTTCCAATTACACTAAACATTCTTACTGATTTCAGTGAGTCTGGTGTGGCTGAAACAGGTCTGAATTTAGCCTAAACTTCTGTTATAGCTAGTCACTATAGGAAAGAATGCAAAAGAAAATTACCATAAGACAGATCATAAAATTACTACTGAAGTCCATAAAACACATAAAATGCAACATAAATTTTATTATGTGCACTTTTAAGAATACATTCCACCTACACTGTAAAGTTCTTAGTCTGCTGCACTTTGGCACCCTGCTAATATTAAGCCCATTGTAAAATCCAACACAATAAAAGCACTTTGAATGCTGAGCCTTCAGAGCACCAAATGTTAAAAAAGAAAAATAAATTCCTGTTAGAGCCTTCCACCAATCACTTCTCTGAAAGGGATTCACTGAGTGAATACAGATGAAGACTTCTTGTAATACGTTGGGAAATAAAAGATATTTCTAAAACATACTGAGAAAAAATAAGGTGTGCTAATTAGATGACATTAACAGTATCTTTTTCAGGAATAAAAGCACTTTAATTTGTTTAATTCCAAAGGCTGAGTGAATACTTTTAGCACTCACCAATTTTCCTTGCTATAGAAGACTTCTAAATTTCAAAAAAGTTCAGGTATGTTTATGGAATTTGCTATGCAAGATATTTGCTGACTTGATGATTACTGAGCTCACCTGCAGCTTTCTGTGGGTAAAATGGCCTTTTGTTAAATACCTATGCTTCTATAAAACACCAGTTTGTTTTGTTAGGCTACTTTTGAAACACTTTTTTTCTCCCACATTTTTTATCTTCATAATGACATAGAAGAAAGATTGGAAGGGGTGATGCTGATTAAAATACACAGAATAATGAATACTTCCTCCTCAAGACATGAGTATAACAAACTAGAATTTAACAAAATAAGAATCCCTGGAACACAACTGAGAACTTGCAGTTTCAGGGAAAAGGAGACTTTTATAAGGCTTCCTTCAAGTTTTAGAAGATATGATCTAGGATTGGCTGGTTTTTTCCACGAAATTGTTAATGTGCTGTAAGCAATTATAGTTACCTCAGTTACCTCTGACAAAGTCTTTTTAAAGGTAGTAGCTAATATTATTGTACTGCAATGTCTTCTGTTTTAACAGTCATCAGCAACTGCAATTTTTTTCAATCACAAATTAGTTTACTTAATTTTTTCACTAAGTACTCATTATGTTAGCTCTCAAACACATACAAAACTCAAATCTAAATAATTCTGACGATGCAGTGACCAAAACCTGAAAAACTACTCTGCCTTAAAATGCAAATGGAAAGATTACCAAGGAACAAAAGCAAATAGATATCTTCCTTTTTTTCCTCTCAATTTCTAAGGGCTATTAGTATTCACTGTATATATCTGTTCTTGTTCTGTGCTGATATTTAATATGGCCACAAATTATGCTCACTCATTCTCTCACTTAGCCAAAGTCCAGTTCAATTTTCTGAACTATGTGTTCATATTAGAAGGGCATGATAGCAATTTATTCTAATATAAGAAATATAATAAAATACTTTCTACAAGGGACAGAGGAGTTTTGCAGTCTTTCATCAAGAGAAATAATGATAAATTGATAATTGATTAAGCACGCTAAATGGGTAATTTGTAGGCAGATATAACTTAGCAGCAGCAATGAAACCATGCATTTCAATATACACTGGAAAAGCTATGACAACATACAAATACTGGGTGTGTTTTAAGAGGCTAGTATCTGAAAGTAAAAAAAAAACCTAGTTCTTCTGCAAAACGAGTATGTGAAGGGGAGCTAATGATTTGATTCACTGCTACACCTCCTGTAATGTGCAGCATACATACAAGGAATCTTTCAGCACTTAACCATAAGATAAATATTTACTACTATACTTGCTCTATACCAACATGTACATTTTTAATTAAAGAAGAAAATGTGGCATTTATTGTGGGGGAAGCTGTAGCTCTGCTCAAGATATTCTACATCTATTTTTTAATTACTTATGTGGGTACTTTTTCTTAATATACCCCATGCTGTCTGTCTTTATATCGATTGTTACGCAGCCAGCAAAAAGGAACGAGCACAACAAACCAGTTTTCTATCTGAATAAGGATACTTTTGATGGCCTTTTCATTTCCATCAGTTAACAGAACTTCTTTGACATCTGCAGAAATAGCAACCTGAAAAAAAGAGCACAGCAAACAATGAGCAAATATGCTTGTCTGTGTGGAAGTGAAGACAGGAGTGACAAGCCTTCAGTATCATGCTTCCTCACCTATTTCTCTGTAACAATCTTCAATCTTTTTTCATTTTATGTCTGCATTATTTTAATCATTCAATCAAATCAGTCAATACTTTTATCATTCCATTTGCGGGAGCCTCTATCTTGCTATCATTCTGTTCCGTAATTGCATTGTGACAGCGGATGATGGTATTCTGAGAGGCTTTCATTTGCGGGCTTCTGTTTATCTAGTAGAGCCATCATACAAGGCTGTCACTCTGCCTTTCAGCTTGCTTCTGTCTGACTGCCTGATGCCCTTCATATAACTTTGCATTGCAGGCAGATGGCTTTGTAAGGGTAATTTTTTTGTGAGCTTTGACATGCTCGCACATTGGGCTGTAACCTCGACACATTGTATAAGAGCGACAGGTTTGTCAAATGCCAATCAGTGTAACAATATGCTTTTATTTGTAGAGACATAAAAACTTGTCTAATGCACTGCACTGCTACATAATATCTCCTGAATACATGACTCAGAACCCAGAGAATGGTGAACGACTCTCCTGAATGGCCAATCTAATTCAAAAGAATCTAATTACCGAGAGCTCTGGATCATGTTTGTTGGTGTAATAATGCAGGCAAAACATTAGCAGCTATATCATGGTGCTCCAACTGTGATTCGCCAGGCTATTCCTGTATCTTAGCAAATGGGACTATAATCTGAAAAAAAAAAATGCTTCGGCTATGGCAATGAAAGACAGACCGTACGTGGCCTGGAATATCACAACAAGAGATATTGACTACACGGAGGTAAAATGTTTCTGCTCATCGAGGCAACCATAAAATCAATATGATACGAAAGCAAGTCAATCTAGAAGGTCTCTCAAGACTCTGCAGCTTGACCGCAGCTGAGGCTGTTGACAGTTCTCTGACCCAGCAGTTGGAGGCACTGGAACATTTTTCCTTTTGTTTCTTCCTCTGAATGGGATTGGAATTGAGAAAAGACCTACCATGAGCCCAGCCAAGCATGTCATGCCACCCCCTAGCTCACACACAGCAAGGTCCCTGAAAGAGAGAAAGGAAATGGTAGAACCCATACAAATTAGATGAAAATGGTCAGAGAGACATATATGTTACAAGAACAAATTGCCATCTGCAGTAAGAACTGAGCTACCAGGAAGTTGTAGAGACATGACTAGGCTACCTCATGTCATTTTGCGTTTTAAAAATAATTATGAAATAGAAAAGTCACAAAGCAGGCAAATCAGTGGGGGTTCCCTCATTAGTGTTCAGTGCAACATTACCACCGCTGAGCTGAAAAATCTGAGAAGGTTCCCTTTTTTCCCTTGTCAATGGCTCTGTCTTTTAGAACTAAACTAGCTAGAGTAGCGAAAGATAATTGTTAGGAAAGGATAACAATGTTAATCCACATTCATTCTTGCAAAAACAGTTAGAGAAGTAAATGGGGAAATTAATATTATTTATATATCTCTCCATATAGTTATGCCTAAAAGCCTTTTTATATTAAAAAGAGAGAAGTTTTAAAACAAGCCATATACCACAAAACAATTACACATGAAGAAATCCGATCCTTCAATTAGCACTTAAAACTGCAAGTGACCTACAAACAATGCTGTTATGAACAACGATGGGAACAGCAAACAGTTAAGCTACAGAAAACTAAACGAAGTTAGTGTCAAGAGCCTAAAGTGAGCCCAAGCAGAGGGTTGAATACATGGTCTAAAGGCTGCTTTTAACTTAGACCATACTGCGCTGTTATTAAGACGTGCATGTGAAAAATAATTTGGCGCAGAGAGTGTGCCGGATGGGAGCTTGCGGGGGGAGCCATAAAGAATGTCCTCCAGAGCCATGGCCTGCCCCAGGAGGGGAGGAGGGAGGGATGCTGACCCCGCGCCGAAACTGCGTGAAGCGGCGTCTAGGGCAAGGCAGAGCCTCAGTTTAGGAACATGCTGCTTTATAGCTAAATCTGCGGCAACTGTTACAGCTGGCAGAAACGTTCCCACTGAGACATTTTTGACAGGCAGAAAATGGAATTTCAGCTAAACAGATTTTTTTTTGGTGCACCTTTTCTTCTCCCCTAAAATATCAACATTTGAAAATCTATTTTTATGTGAAAGTATTACCTCCCTACTCAGTCGACACTGATATTTAAGAGAGCATCTATGATGCTGTATCAGTATCAGTATACAGATGCTGATATTTTGTTCACTGAGGCCAGCAGACTAGGCTGTATGACTGTACAGTAATGCTCGCTGTCTGGATGGGATAGATTTATTTTTCTCAGACCCCACAAATTTAATTTGAAAAAAGTCTAGTTATCCTATTTAATGGAAATGAGACAAAAGATGGACATAGTTCGGAGGAACAAGCTGTACATAAACCCAATGAGAACATAAAACAGATGTGGGAAATTTGCAGTTTGTGGTTTAAAAAGAATGATTATAGGGTTTTCCTCACGTAAGTTTTTATTTTTCTAAACCATATATGTATATATTAGAAGTATATACATATGATTATATATATAGATTTACAAGGCACTTAATCTGTCATGCTTATTGAAATAAACACAGAAAGTATCTAGTGTGGGGGCTTTAGTGCATTTTGAACCAAATTTGTATGTACATAATATACGAGCATATGCATACGCACACATACACATACATATTTATGCATGTAAATAATTTATTTCAGTGCAAAGTTCTCTTATTAGCAAATTTAAAATAATCCTATTGTCTCTCAGGCAATATTCAGTGACATTTATCAATGAGAATTAAAATAAGAAACTCTACTCTGGGTGTACTGTTGAAAGGGCATAATCCTGAGAAATCAGGATGTGAAACTGCCCATTTCCTCCATGGAAGTTTGACTGATTGCTGTCTCCGAGTATCCAGGCTTGCATACCCGAACTAGGAAAAATACCCTTCTAGTGAGCAGCACAGGAAGGTTTGCTGTGAAGAGCCTCTGAGAACAAGCAGAGCGCACGAGCCACGGCGTGGGGCTGGACGGCAAAGTGCTACAGGGACTCCACTACAGCAGCAAAAGTCGCACAATGCAGTGCCCAGCTAAACTTGGAGGAAGGAGCAGCAACTACCAGATTAGGCGTGTTAGCTGCCTCCTCTAATGGGGTGGGCTTCATTCAGGTGGCAGACGGAATAGAAATGAGGCTTTACGAACCAGGGCATGCTTTGGTGCCAGGTCTTTGATTTCAGATAGGAGTCTGAGCAAGCTGCAGGAACCAGCTCACAGCTGATACGCTTTCAGCTTTGGTACAAGGGGCAGGGACTTACAGCTCCCTCTTCCCTATTTTACCAACACCATATGTACCCAGACTGAGGGATTTTGTATGCTCCGAGCTGGTTTACTCGGTATTAGCCTTGCACCCTCACTCAGAACACAATTTATGCCTCCAAATGCATTGTTATAATGGCTTTTCTTGCACCCCATTCATCCTCTGGACAATGAAACTTCAAGGATTTCCAAGCGCAAAGCTCTGTATACTCAAGGGGAAAGAGAGAGGATGCACGATGGATTTTATTTTTAGGTGTTCCTATTGGAGCCTTGATAACTGTCTTCTACGAATATAGAAAATGTGAAAAAACAAAAACAAATAAAAGTGCAGGATGTCTCAAATTGTTTCACAACCCTTAAATACAGGTGCAAATTCCTCCATTGCTATATGCAGTGATTATTATGTATTTTATCAGGTAATATTTTGCTTGCTTTTGCAACAGATGTCAGTTTAAAGAATGTCTTTTATTTTTCCTGACCTTCACAACCAGTACTGATCGATTGGAGCTTCACTTTTGTTTCCCAAAAATCAAAGCGAAATAAAACGCCTTGAGTGGAAATCAAAAGTCTTTGACATATAGCAGAAAGCTTGCTGTGCAATATTAGTACCCAAAGGCAGCTCAGAACTCTTTGTTAAGAGCAACATGCTTTCACCTTGAACATTTTATATTTAATCTGAAGACTTAAATCATAGCAATCTTTACCATGCAGATACAATAAAACTAAGAGATTGGAAAATATCTTTCTATGTTTAACTCTGTACCTGAATATTTCATTGTGCTTTAGGCAGTAGTAAGCCAGCACTTCTTCAGACGGCCAGAGACCTATAAAACAAAGATATTTTCTTTCTTAGAATAGATTTTTTTTTGTCTAAAATAATATTTGAATACATATTACCATTTGCAGACCTCTACCAACTGTTTCATTTTCTAAATTTGCCATAATACCATGGAATAAAGAAACAAATAGGACTTTTAATGGAAGACATCTGATTTAAGCATTGGAACTGAGTATTTCATAGATTTCACCCCGACTAATGATCGGAAATTTACTTTATAGATACACGCACACACACATAAACGTACACATCTATCTATACATATACATACAATTTGTCAAGACTTTAAAAGTTATATAAAATTTAGTTCTATGAAACTTCTGACTTTTGGGCATTCATACGAACATCGAACTGTTTGTACCAGGCCAGATGTGAGGCCCACCTTGCCTTGTAGCCTGTTTCTAACAGTGGACAGGAGCCCCCTCCTCTTTCATTAGCTGTCCTCTACAGTTATTTCATTTCTTTCCAGTTTCTTTTTATTTAGCTCCTTTTCTCTTAGGTTTTGTTAGGTCATGCATCAGTCTGACTGTAAGGGACACTGACCAGGACCACATGCTAAGGGCAAATACAGGACTAGGGCAATAATGCAGCATGATTTCTAGTTGTGGCTCAAGAAGTTCCTGAGGAGGAGAGAAGATACGTGTGATAAGTTCTGTTTAATAGTCACCACAGGATTTTTCTAGTTGTTCTGTGGACTGTGGTAAACTTTCCACTGCTGCAATGTCCCGTGGCAGGAAGCGCCACAGTTTTACTGTGCTGCATAAAGAAACATCTCCTCTGTTTTGTTTTGTACTTGCCTCCCTGTCATTTTCATTTGAGGCCCTCTAGTTCTCGTATGGGAATAGACAGGAGCAATCACGCTTTTTTCACCTAATCTGTACTATCCATGACTTTATAAGCTTCCATCCTAAAGCTTACCCTGGTCATTATCAACGTTGACAAGTACTTGGAGGCATCCACGCAAATCTACCCCTTCAACATCATTCACTCATGAAACTCGCTGTTTTGTCAGACCAGTTTGCCACCTCACTTGAACATCTAACTGAAGTGCTGTGGCCCATGGAGAGGGCAGCACAGATCCTGCGTGGCTTGCACGCTCTCCTGCAGGTACCAGTCTCCACTGCTGGAGGGAGCCTGGGGAAAACAGACTCGTATGCAGGCACTTGAGTTAGGTTCCCAAAGTTAAAGGAGGGTGAATCAAAGGCATATGCGGCCAAATTATGGTGGTATGTGTTTTCCATCTGTTGCTGCTTAGCAATGAAAAAAGACGCTTACATGTCTATCCACAGGTAAAAACCAGGGTTAGCCTCCCCCCACAACACACAGCATTATGAATTATCGTGACAGAAACTTAATATTATGAACTTCATACGGTTTCGACTTGTAAACAGACATGTGGGAGCATCCTTTAGATATTTCTAGACAGGTAAACTGAATTCCATGCAGCTTACGACGTATACGCATCCTTTAGACCATTTTTTAAAATTTTTTATCCTTGAGACTTTAAAAACATCACAACATATTTAACAGAAGCAGAAGTTTGGGAGAAAAACTGTCTTCCTTTTAAATCACTTAGAGCCTGATTGTATCCATCAAATATATAATTCTTCCTTTCCACCCAGTAAGTATTCTGAACTACCCTTACTCATAGGGATAAATAATGAAAATTTATGAATGTGTTGTCTGCATGCAGACAAAGTAGAAGCCTAGAGAGGATTTGGCCAAAACTTTGCATATAACTTTTGTATGATAAAGATCTTAAAAGTAAAAAAAACAGAGCAATGATTCATATGTATGACAAAAACACTAAAGCAATGTTGGTGTTTGTCCTGTTTATGACAGTTTAGGCTGATTAGGTGTTTGTAAATGTGCTATTTTGCTTAGACTTGCTAAGGGTTAAAATAAAATATTCACACACGACTACCCATTCTTCAGTGAAACATACGCTAAGAATTGTACAGGATTTTCCATCTCCCTTTTGAGCACTTCAAAGCTTTTGAGCATTGAAATATGCTAAAATGACACATTTTGCAATAAATATAATAACTGTTCAAATATTTTAGCGTATAATATAAAGAATGTTTCAGTTTGCAGTGACTGGTGTATACTCAAGCAATAAAAGTGCTTTTTTAATATTTAGTGAAGACACAGCTAATTTAATACCATTTATAATACTTATATCTCACATTACAAAAAAATCCCCACACCCACAAACACAAAAAACCTAAACCTTTTTATAGCAAACTTTTAGCCTGAGCGAGTTTCAAAAATACCTGTCAATTGTAGCAAAATCCTTCACCATCTGAGTTTTCAGTACCCTCAGTCAAATGTCTCTCACTTTTCTACAGTTATTATTGAAAGCGCACTTTGAATGGTGTCACTAAATCTTTTATGAGGGGTCACCGTTCTTTCCCCTGCTACCATTACAATGTTGATACCGGCTGAAACTGCAGGTGTATCAGATAGCCCTGTGCTGAGAAAAGGGTAAAGCACCTTTGGAAAGACAATGCTCTTCTTTAGGCAGATGCTAGAGAGGCACACGACTCTCCTCCCCGCTCCCTTCCCCCATAGGGAAGGAAGTATCACCTCAGCAATGATATAAGTGGCTGGCAGCTAAAGAAGCAGGAGTCAGGAGGTCTTTCACGAACACAGGTCTCAAGTGTGGGAGCACACAGTGCTTCCAGCTAAGCCAAGAAGCCAGAAGCCAGAATACCTGCATTAATTTTAGTAAAAGGAAAAGCTTCTCGTGCTTGAACAGGTAGGTAAGCCTCTTTACCTTCAAAACAGGGATAAGCTTAAAGATCCATGTGGAGGAGTTTGCATTCTGTCTTCTTCCCCTTCACTCTGACCTACATTCACCAACACAATGACCTACATTTTGAAGTTGCAAGTATAAGATAGTTCTGCTTCTGTTAGAAAATGTACAGCCGTAATGCAGAAATGCAGCAATTCCTATGAGTTAACAACTACCACTAGGTTGTGAAAAGCATAATTTATTTCCTGCAAACACATACATATGGATATGGATTAAGTTTCCTGTGAACACAGTTAAAATAATTCTTTCATATTTAAAATAAACTTATTCTCATTTTGTATTATGAATTTCATTATAAATACATAACATTGGATTGGTACCTATTTGCATGTGCAATTACTTGCACATGATAGCCAATTATTTACACATGTATAGGCAAAAGAATATCAAAAGGCCCCCAAACGGTGCTTGTATTTAAAAGGCTATAAAAATACTACAAGTCCTAGACAGAGGGACTAAAAATCTCACTGTACAAGGAAACAGAGAGAAACAAGAGTTTCTTTTTGCAAAAATAAATATTTTGCGACATTTACTGGAGGTTTTAAAACTCTTTATCACCTTGATAACTACAATATGAAAACAGAGAATAGTTGCCAGAAAACATTGGAATCTCTATTGAAACAAATAAAAAAAAGTAAGTTGTGTTGGTGTTTAAAGGAGAGCCTCAAGAAGGACTGTGATTTGGCATATCTGAAGACATGGGCAAGAGACAGTGCTCACAGAGCAACATCTGCCCGCATTTCAACTCTTGGCAGGTATCCTTTCACCATTAGGATCAAGTAGGAGATCCACTACAAATGTACCCTAAGAGCGATGTCTACTTCCGGACAGCTTCATGATACTTACTACAGTAGTAGCGGTAGAAAAACATTATCACTAAGTAGTATGATAATGGATGGAGAAATGCTATATATGCAGAGACATACAAAATGCAGGCATTTCTACAGAACTTTTCACCATATCATAAAATCTCACCACAGTAATGGAAGTCCACCTCACAAGAACTTGATGGCATCATGAATTTCTATTGTCCCCATTTTGCACATTAGGAACCAAACTAGGAGACAGAGACAGATTAAGTTACTTAAACACATAGAATGAAATTATGGGAAGGCCAAGAAAAAAACCTGAGTCATCCTAACACCTTGAGGTATGATGTAAGCAAAAAAGACACCCAAACTTTTCCTATAGAGGAACAACACTAACAAAAACCACAATAATGCTAAGAACACATAAATTAAGTTAGTTTTATTACTCTCATAGTGCTTGCTAATGGAAAGAATCAGGTCCTTCTGCACTAACCATGGCACAACAGTTCTTTAAAGCAACCTTCAACCCACGTGGACTAAATCATGTGTAGACAGCCTTCTGAGGATGTTTTGTTTTAGCCATCAGGTGGAGCACCACTAGTCCAAAGCAGCACAAAACCTGTGTTTCTTCTGCCCCGAATCTAAAAGTGCTGAATCCTGTATGATATTACAGAAAACTTTCTACTAGAAATAAATCATCCAGTATTTAAAAAAAAAAAAAGTAAAAATTATTGTTTCTCCTCTGTGGCTTTTTACCACATATTTTAAACAATGCTGTAACACATTTTGATAACAAATATTGAGATCTGATGTGAAATTCTTAAAGAACAGCATGTTACTAGAAAATTCTCAGGATAGAGTGCCGAGAATTTTGAGACATGTCTTTTTAAAGAAGACATTTGATAATTGGACCCATTATGTCTCCACACTGCTCCATAGGTACAAAGAAGTCTCAGTAGCTACTGATTACTTTAACTGGGATAGCGCAAGCTCTGCTCTACTGTCTGCCAATGCTACACACAGGAAACAAAGGGGCAACTGGAGGTGACAGGTCCCTTGAAGCTCTGAGTAGGAGGTATAAAGCTGTCCTACAATTGCTTCACTCACGCTAGGAGATTAAGCAGTTCCTTTCCAAGCTAAGCCAAATGGAAAGTTTTGCCACTTTTCCCTAGCACTTCACATGGCCACATATACAGACGTCTGATCTCAAAATTCAAATTTTGTCTTTTATTTGCACTATTAAACTATGAGATGTCTTCCTATTCATTTGAAGTTTCAAGTAAATTTTGCACAAATCCTATCTTAACCCTCAAAAGCAAAGACAATTTAAATTTGAAAAGTCAGTCATTTTCCCCAGATGAATATATTCAAAAAGATCTCTTTTTCTACTATGTCCTGATTCTTGACTACATAAAATCACCTTATTTGCTTTAATACTCATCAAAGCAGGAGGAAAAAAAGCATTATGGGCAAAGAGATGAATAATGTCTCAAAAGAAGTACCAACAATTGCACCGAACAATGATGGATTGTTTTCTGACCCTAAGAAAAGTACTTTTTATCCTTCCTGACACCAAGACACTTTGTTGATGGAGAGCAGAAAAACCACAATGGAGTGTGCAGAGGTGTTCAATTAAGTACCTGTCCAGACGGGCAGCTATTCCCCATCTCCTCTGCTAAAAGCCTGTAGAGAGGATGGAAAACCCCGAAAACTAAGATACCTACTCGAACAGGCTAGTCTAGGAATTTAACATAAGGAATTCTAGGAATTTAAAATAAGGTCCTTCCACTCTTACTGTAGCATCATTACAATCCTAATTTTACAGTACCAAACCTTATTTCCTACTGACTATGCCTTATATTGAAGTCACAATGGAAGGTAAGTTTGAATATTTTATTCTGGTTAGTTTTTGTGTGGATCACCTCCACCACAGACAGCAAGAAGTATGGTACACGTGCCGCAGGTCCTGGAGAAGTAAGAGAGCAGGTCAAAATCAAGGTTCAACAGCACAGTAATTTGGAGTAAATTTCAAAATGAGGTTCTAACCAATACTATGAGCCCTTCTGTCAGTGGAGCACTAAAATTCACTTCCAAGTCAAAGAAAAAATATGAAATTATGAATAGCACAATTAAGACGAAGTACAAAGTGGATACACAGCATATGTCTGCCAAATACACCTTGCCAGTAACATATAACATAGTGGTTCTAATTTGAATAATTGCTTCAGTAAAGACTACTTGTAATTAATTGTACCGCTGCAGTTAGTTTGCATGGATAGCTCTCAAAAATACTTCTAGCTCTCAACTTTCTTCAAACTCCATACCTCAAGACCCTTTTCAATATAATTTTAACATAAAAGAAGTTGCTTAGTATAGTCAGGAAGCAAAGATTTTGTTTTCATTCACTTGTTCACACAGCATGCAAAATGTGACACAGATGAAAGGATGATCAGTAATTCAGGTCACCTAAGATCACAACTAAGGTGTATCGAATATAAAAATCATAAACACATGTAATAAGGCACTATTTCCACAAATATTCAAATTTTTAGCTGCCATAAAATGCATGTATAGAAGAGTGGAAACCTTCCATAGAAAGTTACTTTCATAATAATCTAAAGACAAGTCTGGTCACTTTAGTAAAATGAATAGAGGGAATTGCTAAGTGAGGAAAAAACCCACTAAAAACCTCTTGTTATTTCATTCTGTTTGCAGTACACAAAATGCCTATTTTCAAACTTGCATCCTCAAGTTCAAGTTTACACCCATCTACAGCAGAAGCAGATAAAAGAGGGGTCATTGTCACCAAGTTGGTTGCAGATGGTGTACCTGGAATTGTAAAACTATTTTCTTA
>VYZW01031941.1:4106-36979 GCA_013401315.1 Balaeniceps rex
GGTTCACAGTCTGTTTCTAGATCAGAAGATTGTACGTCAGCTGAAATCAGAAAACTGGGGAGTATCGGTACAATATAATTATTTAAACTGGAATTCCTCCAGAACACTGGGATGATTATAAATCTGGATATTCTTGTAAGTCTTGTAAATGACTGAAACTCAGATGTGATAAATTATTCATCCATACAGTGGGATCATTTTTTAATGCTGCAGTATGAATTAGAGTGCTTACATATTGGAAAGACGTGCACATATCACTTTCTTCTCCTGCATTTCTTTTCTTTTAGCACTGCAGGTGTGCTCCGTGTTTTGCAGGCAGAAAATTGAGCCATCAGTTCCCCAAAGGTCTTGCAACCTCAACAGACAAGATAGGAAGTGAAGGCACCAAGGAAAATCTAAACATTCAGGAAAGTTTATTGGGTTTGTTGTCTATAATTTGGTTTAGCTATCTTTTGACATGGACCAAGGGGGATCATACTCGGCTACAGCTCCTGATCCCCTTCAGAAATCAGCCTCTCCAAGAGATCTAATGTACTCATGTGCTGCTTTTAAGCTAATTTGTGCAAACCAAAAGTAAGTGTGGGAAAAAATAGCCAACAAAAAATTCCAAACAAACGAGAAGGTAATGTTTTACATGAACAACTAAAATTCAATTTTTTTTCATTTCATTTTTGTGAGTGTTCCTTAGCTTTCTTTAAGTCTGAGCAAATTTGATTAACAAAGGCTTACTAAAGAGATATTTTAGCTATTTCAAGTCATTTCAGCTGTCACTGTTTAGAGACTGCCCAGTCACCTTGGTACGTGGAGCACTTCTATGGCAATGAGTGAGTTTTGGTGATACAAAGAACTGAACTTGGTAGAAGAGAGGATGGTGGTCCTGTACAGAGGACAGAGCATCTGCCCTGGTTGGGGTAGTGAAACATTTGGAATGTTGAAAAATCTAAGTTTTTTATCATCCCAAAAGAATTCAGGAAAGAAAAAGAGTGAAATTTGCCAAGTCTGACAGTGGCCCACGATAAGAAGTTTTTGGAATCTGATCTTTGGGACAAAAAAAAAACAGAAGGAAGTCCCAAACCTCTCTTGCAGTTCATTGGTATAGACATGAACAGTCCATTTCCCATTCCTATGTACATGTGTAGCAGGAAGAGGCACTGCTACTAAGTTTAATTCCACTAGATGTTTTTAAACTACATTAAGGAAAACAAATTTCTAATGCACATGTGTACCAAATCAAACAAGTCCACTGAATTCCTAGCAAAATATACGGACTTCAGCATTGCTTATCTGCGTTGAGCTTAAAAGAGACCTCCAAGTGTCTTTGTACAATAAAAAACAATAAATACTATCTGAGCATCAACCCTTTCTTCATTAAAGGTCTCCCACTGAATACCTGTCTGTCACACAGCTTATCCAACACTATTCTGCCAGCAAAGTGTCAAAGGGATTTCTTTAACACACTGAAATGCACCTATCCCCTTGTCATTCCAAAACCAGTCCAGCTTCCATTGAAACTGATGGGAAGATTCCCTTTGATTTCCATGCACATTGGCTTGTGTCATGCTATATTGCATGGCAGAGTTATTCTACTTCCCATTGAAGAGTGACTGTAGATCCAGTGCTGCTCACCTAACTTAGGGAAACCATCCTTCATGGCATGGTAAGCACCGCTAGCTTTACATTTCTCCGACAATGACACAAATCAGGAAGTAAACCTACTTACAGTGGTAGAAATAAGAAGAGAGGAAGGTCTATAGATTTTAACATTCACTGAAAAAGCTACATCACAAGGCCATACTCCACAAATTACTATTATGTATAATTAATGGTCAAATAATAAGTAAATATTAATTAGTATCTCAACTCCTTTCTATTAAATGGTAATCAGTTAAACATGTGATTTATTTTGCCATATATGCCATATAGTGTCACAGAAGGCATTCCAGGGACAGAAAATCTGTTTACCTTTCAGTTTTGAAGCTGAGACTCTTAATGAGGGAATTTTATATGAAAAAACTTAGCCAAGTGAACACTAAATTCCACTCATTTTTCAGATGTTCCTCACTTCTATTCTTACAGGCTTTTCTAATTATCCTATTAACATGTATTACTTATTTCTTGGTTCTTTGCAGCTTATATTTCCTTAAAAATTAAGAGAGCATGTTGGATTTAAGCCATTCTTTTTACTTTCCACATCAACAAATTACTATTCTTATAAGTGAAGGATTGCGATTCACAGTTATGAGAAAACGTAAGATGCAGAATAGAATAGGAAGAGGGATAGTAGTGTTTTGCAGCTGTACACTACCTTCCCTTCAGGAGAAGCAGTCCATTTTCACAGCAGTTCTGTATAGATACAGATACAGAGCATCAAAAGCTGAGCAGAAAAGGTGGGGGTGATTTTGTGACTGATTTTCACAGTGCAAAGAGGAAAATCAGACCCATGTGTCCCTGATGGCTTCCTCTAAATAATGCCTTAAAAATCAAAACCATTTAAAGTTTATTTTCTCTACCAGTTTGAAAGTTGGAGACCCTTAGGAGACACCTTGTTTAAGCAGCAGCCATGCGAACAGATTGCTCTTGAATGGAACCAAACTCAGTGCTTCCTTCCATAACTGTTTCTTGTCCTATTGCAAGATTAGCTTTGAAAGATGTTGAAATGGGCCCGATAACTGTTATCACTGAATGCTCTTTGGTGACTTAAGTATAAGTTTAGTGGTCTCATTTCCTGTGCAGTGAATAACTACATAAACGAAATAAGCAAGATACCAAGAGTGGTATTAATGTGCTGCTTTGCTGGCAGTCTCATGAGGGATGCAAATGACGATTAAACAGACATACACACTGCACCGTTCAAATCCTCCAGTGTTTTTCCTTCCGGGTTTGGACTATTGCACCTCTGTAGGGCAGTGTGGGAGAACTGGAGTAGCTCTGTGGAAAGGCAGAGGATTTTAGTCTCCAGGACTGTGATTCAGACACGTTTTACAGCCACTGAATTCAACATGCACATTTAATTTAAATTTAAAAAAAAAGACTGAATAGGCCCATTCTAGAACAGCCCTGGTCAGAAAGAAGCAAAACTCTGGAGGCTGTGGAGTAGACATGGCAAAGGATCCCAGAGCACATCAAATTGCAACTGAAGAAGCTATTGAGAGAGGGACTTTTGACATGTGCCTGAGCTTAGGCCACTTGACTGCACAATTTCTCTTGTAGCTGAACCTCTTTCACAACCTCTCTATTGCCTGTGGGATCATTCGTCCGAGGAAGCCCACATCGCAGTAGCTATTTCTGCAATGGAGTTGCAGAAGGATCTGTGTCTGTTTAGAGATTTAAATATATCTGTGAATCTGGACCTAAATTCCAACAGAGATTACAACTTCTCAAGAACTTTTAGTCATTCAGGTACAAAACCCTTCATTTTTTAAACCTGCAAATATTAGCATGTTTATAGTCTTCCCAAAGGCAAACAATTCCAGGAATAAGGAGAAGGAAAGGGTTGCTTTGAGCAGCAAGAAACTGCAGTCTCTCAGGAACCTCTGAGTCTGTTTATGTGTGTGATGTTGTGGAACATGCTGTGAATTGTAATTGACAGCATAGACTGTAAAATTATGGGCCCTTTCTAACTGCTGTCTCTGTGCACTTGAGCCATGAGGTATCATTTCTCAGGAAAATGCATTTCTCATCCTTTAATCTGGAACCACTTTCATGTCCTACACAGGCTCCATTACATGCCAGTAGAGCCTACCTCTTCCACGAAGATGCTGTCCAGATGTCTGTGACTTACTGTCTGGGGTCCTCATGGGGCAGAAGATAGCCGACACTTGAGCCCAGAAATTTATTGTCAATGCAGAAGTATGACACCAATAAAACTTCCTTCAAATTACTTGGGTATTTCTCGGTGCTGTTAATAATATTACGTGGTGATAACCAACCTCATAATCCACTTGCAAAACTACATGTTACTAACTGACCACAAAATGCAGTTTTTCCCATTGTAGTATTGTGGATATTTCATGCCCTGCAGGCAAATAGCTTTGGTTAAGGGAGGAAGGTCTTGAAAAGTTTCATGGGTTTGTGACAAGAACAGCTTGTCTGAGTCTAATTTTGCCCAATAGTTGCATAAATGAATTTTTAAAACATGATCCATATTCTTAATGTCTAATCCAGGACTGTGAAGTTTCATGCAGGGCTAATCCCATGGAGTAATATATGACTTAAAGCCTTGGATCAGAAAACTATTGAATATCAGTTATACCAAAATTATGGTGCCTGAGGATAGCTAAAATAAATAGAAGAGAATGGCACACAAGCGAAGAAATAGAAAAGGCCGATAAACAGTATGAAAAAGATCTTGTCCAAAACACTGAAATTCCCTAAGATATCATTTAAAGGCTTGGAACAAGGACTATTAGTCAAAGAGGCAGATGTTAATTAAAAACTCCAATTTGGGCAAGCCCAAGAGAAGGAGAAGTTACACTTGTACATTTAAGTCAGAAGATTAAGAGAATCATAGCAGAGACACAAAAATGCTGGGGGACACAAAAAAGTGCTTCAGCTAGCAGGCAGCTGCCTCTCAGAAACCTGGCCCCACACTTCATGAAATTGGTGAAAATTTCAACAGAAAGAGCACCCCAGGGCAGGAGGTCCTCTACCCACACATGTTCCCAGGAGGCGCAAGGGTGTGGCTCTCTGGATTCTCCCACCTCTCTTTGCCATTTATAACACAAGGGGTTGCCAGCCCGGTGCAGCCCCCTGGCTGAGTCTATGCTCACATGGCCAGGAGCGAGGGCTGCAACGGCTGAGCTAGCAGGAGATGCTCTCTTTCTGGGTTACTTTGGGACCCACCTCTGCTCCTTCTCCAGCAGAGCAGTGGGACCCCCTTGCCTGTCACCCTTGGGGAGTCCTCAGCATTTCCAGGCATGTAGCTCTTTCCCTTGTTGCTCTAGGTCACATGAAGATTTTGTTGATCACACTTGTAATGGACCCAAGAGATGAGCTTCTTACACAACTTCAACCTGCTTGCATCACTTTGTATAATAAGGTATCAAATAGACCCTAAATACCTTTATCTACATTGCATATGCACTCATTTCAAAAGTAATAGAAAATTGCCTCCTGAGTCCACTCCACAGAGCCAGGGGGCTCACTCCCATGCTGTCCCTTGATGGCAGAGTTGATGCGCTGGCTGTTGCACATGCAGTGTCTTGGAGGACAGACCTCTGAGCCAGCACTGTCCTGGGCACCGCCAGCCCTTGCATGCTTACTGCCCCAGGGCTCACAGCCACAGGATTTGTGTCAGCAGACCCTTTCTCTCTGCCCCGTCCCTCTTGTGCTGGGCTGGGGGAAGCAGGCAGAAAGCTGGTGGGACACAGCAAGAAGAGAGGCAGACTTCCACTGTGAGAACCTGCTGTGCCAAAGAGATGTGGAAATGCTGCTACAGCGAAGAACCAGCAACCACCAGATGTGAGGGACAATCTCCAGAGGTTGGGGGAATGTCAGCCTCCCACCATTGGGAAAGGTGCTTACCACCATAATGGCAGAGTCACTCTGTAATCCCTTCTTTTCTCTCTTATTTAGTCCTGCCAAAGCAATCAGCAAGTTCAAAGCTGTCACTGAACTCAGACGAGAAGGGGATGATTACAGAGTGCAGTAATATTCTGCATGTAAACCAAAGCACTTCCCATTATGTAATGCAATGGCACATATGTTACAAGCCTTTCGCAGTGTGCTACCCACAGCTAGTGGGAGCCTGCTCAGCCAGGATGCCTTGGCTCTTCATCACATGCTAACCTCATATTTTGCCTCTGGAAGTCTTTAGTTGTGTCCCTGAGTGTCAGCGCCAGCTAAGAAGGCAGTCATTATGCTCCCTTGGGTTTCTGCTACATTGATGGTCCAAGTCTCCTAAAATGACACTTGTAACACAGCAAATAAGCCTGTGCTTAGTTTTAGCTGACGAATTCGACAGCCAAATCTATCACTGTTTTTCCCTTAGATCTTGGGAAATATTATCTGAAGAGATAATCCGCTGTGATAAATAAAACAAAACAAATAAGCTCCTCAACAGATGGTTTCGCTATTAAAGTCTGAAATCAGAGCTGAGAAAAACTTTATCTGCTATGACACATCTCATCAAACCCTGACAGATTTTTCCTGTCGTTCATAATTATATGATGAAAACAATCAACATGATTTTTTTTTTAAAAGCCAACCAAGAATCTCAGCCCAGCCTCAGACAAAGCTTTTATTTCCAGATGTTCTTCTCTTCGTAACGTGAAACATAAGAACTCTTGTAATGAGGTCAAGCTAAAGATGCATCTAGCCTAGTGTCCTGACTTTCAAAGCAAATGGTAGAGAGTGGTTCGGAAAGTGTATAGAGAACATAGCTAGTACACCATGGTACTTTGCCTAGTCTAGCCTCCTGGTTTCTGGTGCATTTTCTACTTATAATTATTGTCCTTTTGGTATAGCATTAGCTTTGTACACTAGGTAAGATTCAGAATAATTATAAGATTAAGCATCTTGGATGGGTGGATTAAGTGAAAATTATTTTCCATGAACATGTAAAACACATGCAAACCTGAAAACCATGTATATAAACATCTTCCCAAAAATTTTGATTTTTTTTATTAAATCTGAAGCAGGCAGACAAGATCATTGTCCAAAAAAAAAACAGATTACTTGAAATGTTAAGAGCTTTCACTTTCACTACAAATATTGCTCTTTCACTACAAAGGTTGTGTACATCTCTACAAAAATATTTACACTTTTTCAGTTCAGTGTCTTTTTTTCTATTTAATTTACCTTAGAAGAACTATCTTCTTGCCAATTCTCTAAAAACAAAAGGCAAAATCCCCATTAACCTCAAAGGAAAAACAGCCACTCTAAAAACATGCATGATCAGGATATACAGTTACATTGATCCAAACACTATGCCCTACTTGGTCTATATTTGCATGGAAGTAGCTGCACACTTGAAATAATCATATTAAGTAATTCCAGATTCGTGGCAGCATAATCAGGATCAGGCACCTTTGCCTAGCTAACTCTAACACAGATACACGCCATGAGAACAGGTCCTCTGTCTTTATCCAAAGGGGTCTCTATTTCCAGTATGAGATCCCACACAGTAGCCCGCATGTACAAGAGAGCACTGAAAGGCTGTGAAAAAAAGCTGGCTAGGTCTCTTGAAAACATATTATGAAGCTGGACATTTTAGATTAAAAATACAAAATAATTTTTTAAATGATAAATTGGTCTCTGCTTATGAATTTTATCCTGCTGGAAACAAAAGAAACCACTATGTGCACCTTATGGTAAGGTTTAAATAAATATTAGTTAAAAAAGTAAAAGTGCGGTCTCTTTTATTGCCAATTACAGGTTTACAAAGTTAAACAGGGAAAAGTAATACTATAGCCAAAACAGACTTCCAGAGAGCCCTCCAGAGTCTTACTTGCTGTTCACTGGACTAACATTAGTTATATTTTTATACCACAAGAATGGGCAGGGAGTATTATTAGGGTTTTGGTAGCTTTACGATCAGCCTCATATTCAAGATATTTTCTTCCAGAATTCTCAAGTTTATGTGCAATCCTTAAGGAATATATCAATGAATTGGAAGAAGCAGTAGTAGTATTTGCGAGGAAAAGAAAAAAGGCAGACTCGGGGTCAGTCTAGAAGTCAGATATAGCTGTAAAATTTTGTTCAACACATTCAAAGCAAGTTGCTGGCTTTCTGCTCCCTGTGTTCCAGGAAGAGAGCATTCTTTGGCAGGCACTTCATTCAGAGGTTTCGATTTATGGGAAAGAGGCTTGCCTCAAAGAAGTTATTTTTCTTATTTGACCAAAGTTTGGTGTTTTCCATCATTAGAACTTTTTGACTCAAAAAAAAAAAGAGGTTAATTTTCAAGACGTTTGTTTCCATCCAGATAACCAGGAGTTCCTAGGCTTTTGTACTAAGGCACTCCTAGATGAAAGTGAAATCTACAAAGCAAAGATCTTAAAAATGTCAGAAAATAAATATACTAACCTGTAACCAGATGTGTGTGATCTTTCTGGATACCTATACTGATGCTACCGCTGTAGCAGCACACCCAGGGGTGCCCAGGTAAGCCAGGGAAGTACGCTGGCTACATTTTGCACACGGAAGCAAAGGCAACTCTGAATTGCCCATGGCTGCACTGTGCTTGCAGCAGAATTCGCAGTTGAACCCACATTTTCCGAGTAGTAATCCAGTGCTGTTAACCACAAAATAAAATAAAATATAATGGGCCAAATCTTCTGATTGAGGAGGCTATATCTCAGTTTCGCCAGTCTTACATTGTCTAGAGATGTGGCCCAAGACACACTCGCTGTGAGATTTCCATAAAATATAGGGGTTCTTGGCCTATCTGGTTTCCTACCTTAGATTTCAGATTTTTTTCAAGAAGAGAGATTTCCACTAAAAGAGGTATTGTGCATTTTCCAGAGTTAGTGTGCAATAATGCCATGCATGTAGCAATGAAACATAATTTGCCATCAGGATTTACATGAGGTAATGCCATCTGCATCACATCTCTTTTGCTATGGAGAAAACACTAAAATGTAATTTGAGGTCAAGATTGTAGGGATTAAGATTACTGCTTCTTTTAAAGTACACTATAAAGACGGAAACTTTAAGTGGGCTTGTAAAATTGAAGGATCCTTATGTCAGGCCATGTTTTCAGCACATTGCCTGTTATTGCCTAGAAGAGTATTTAAAAATGAAGTAAATGCCCACTGTATTGTACCTTGATGTATGTACCACATGTTCTTTTTCTATTTGCTTGTGTTGATTTAGGAATCCCTATGCTTGATCTTCTTAAAAACATTTCAGAAAGGAACAGCATATCTTGAATCCCAAGGCAGGATGAATCTCCCTTAACTTTAGATGTCTACATTGTGCATATCTTAGTTTGGCCACATGGTCCTCTAAATTATGCACTCATTTTGTCTCATCCTTTGAACTAAATTTGATACAGCATGTAGAAGACCTCTAGGCTGGATTTCTTTGCCTCAGAAAGGAGAGAAGACAAGCTTCTGACAATTCAGCTGGAGACCTGACAGCATAAAGGGTTAAGCAGTTTCAGCCACAGAAAGTGCTCAGCAATACCTAAATCCAGACCTCCTCTCTGTGCCTGATCTCTCTATTTGTGGCAGTACCACCACTTTCCTGCAGCTTTATTTGCCTCAGGGCAATAGTAGCATCTCTTTTATTTCTGCAGGCTCTGGCTTTGACCCTGCTGACAATAGAGCTATTTATCTATATAAGGTCATGATTTGTTATGGATTTGATATATTTCTTTTTGTTTATTTCGTTCAAACTTTGTGCTTAAATCCAATTCTCTGAAAAAGAATGAGCAAAGACTGCTGGAGGAAACAGCAAGTTGAAATGGAGGGTTGGAGGGGAACAGCATGGCTTTTCTGCCTCTCTGGCCTGTATTTTCCCAGAGTTTCTTCTCTTGAGCACCTCCCTAGTTGCTCTTACCACATTGTCTGAGCGTATCTTTAATGGGTTTCTACATCCAGTTCTCCTGTTAGGTGCCATGACCCTCATTTTTTCAGCAGTGAGAACTGAAGCACTGAAATTCAATTCACTTGAGCCAGGTTAGAGGTAAATCTGTCCTGAGGGTAGGGAACTGAACTGAGGTCCCCAGGGAAGGCAAAAGGCTCCATTGGGTCCCCTTATCTAGACTACTCAGGATCAGGAGCCTGGACTGCACAGGGGTCAGTACATCATCTAGACGCTATGTAGTAACAGGACTGTTTCTATATTGGTGGGGATGCAAGTGAACATACATAAAAAGACATTCGTAATGCCTGTATTTGTATGGTTATCCATTTTTTAAAATGGCCTTTAAAACACTTTTCTGACTGATAGGACAGAAAAAGAACATTGAAAATAGCATTTCATAAAATTGCACTCTAGTGAACTGCTTTTACATGATCAGAGAAGCTCCCCAGGTGGTGGACTAAGTGGCAAGTTTCTAGATTTTCACATCACTAGTCCGAAAACTCCCCATTTGGCAAAGGAGCAGAGACATCTGCTGAAATTGAGAAATTCTTATTAGCTGAGTTCAGGATAGAGAAGCCTGCAGCTAATCAATGACACCACTACCACCATCATCACCCAGAGCTGCCAGGGCAGCCCAGATGAATTCAGGGTTTCAAAGACCTCATGTTAACAGAGCTAAACATTGCGAACAAAAAAGATTAGAGACTTTAGGAATCATGGGTCAAAGATTAAGCAGAGGTCATTCTAGTCATAAATAAATAGATAAATTCTCCCGGATGTGAGGCTGACTAATGAGAAACAGAAAAACTCTGTATTACCCGAATTAAAAATACATGAAGCTCATTACCTCTTTTTACCCTCAACTATTCCAGTGACCTGGACCAAAATAAAATTCCTGCTCACTGCAGGGGGGTTGGACTAGATGACCTCTAAAGGTCCCTTCCAACCCAAAGCATTCTATGATTCTATGATTCTACTGAGGATGTTGTCTCTGGACCTTGTAGTCACACGTGTTGAAAGGGACAACAAAGCATAACTGTATCAGAAATCACAGAATCACAGAATCATTTGGTTGGAAAAGACCTTTAAGATCATTGAGTCAAGCCGTAAACAACTCTCCAACAACTTGAACAGGTGAAAACTTCTAGCACATCTAGTCATTTGTGCTCCAGCATAAATGATTATTCAAGGTGTAACACAATGGTGGAGCTGTTCTTACATGCACACACAAGTATCGGCAAGAAGCAGGTAAGACCCACCAGAGAGATTTTGAATCTGCTGTCATTATCATCTTTGCCAGAAGTCACGCGTAAAGAGATGTTTCAAATAGTTGAGATAGAATCAAGCACAGAGTAGTTCAGAATATTTTTTTCAATTGTATTTAAGAACCTAATTATTTTTTAAAATGTTATCTAACTGACTCTACAGAGAGCTCTTTCTATGAAACTAAGTCATCCCCTTGTGTACTGGAAAACAAGACAACACAGAACTCTGCTGGTGCCTGAGAGTTAAAAGATTAAAACTAAATAGGAAAAAACTCAGCAGTGAATCTACAGAAGAACAAAAGCGGTATTTAAACTGCCTTCCGCTTCCACAACCTGCTGTGTGAGTAACAAGGGCAAGGGCACCCTGCAACATTATTAAAACACTGGGTTTTTAACTTGAGGCTGTCATGACATGCTAGAGTAAACTGAGAGTGAGGCCAGAATCAGGCCCAAATTTTTTATACAATCTCTGAATTGATCCATCTATAGTTTAGTCATTACTTACTTGCATTGCCTTGTAAAACTCATCACTGCCACTAAGTATGGCTTATAACTTCTAAGGATACAAATATTTATTGTCTCTAGTTCCAACACATTACATATATTCCTCTTGAACTGCTCTGACAAGAAGTAAAGTACTTTCTTTGTGCCCTTGAAGTGATATTGAAAATGTGCTTTTAAACACATTTTTTTAGGGCAGGGAGGAGCAAGACGGCAAACCCGTAGGATCCACTCAATAGGCGGAGCCCACGGCTGAAGCACTACACCTTCCTTCCCTGGTACCTTAGAGCTCCCATGGGACAGTCGGTAATTCCCTGTTAGGCACTGAGTGTCCCAAGATCCCGGAAACCCCTTGAGGCTCCACAATAGTCACTGGAAACTCAGACCTCTCAGGGCACATTTTTGCTGCAGAATGGATGTGGTGCTGAGAAGCTCAACCCAAGTCTGGCAGGGTTTAGCCTTTCACCAGGGCTAACCAGTATGAGTGCTGCACGGGCTCAGCATGGCTATCTGGCTTCCAGAACCTCATATATTTCTGACCAGGGCTGGCCTGTGCCAAGGGAACTTACTTACCGGCCAGCACAGAGCTCCACGGGTCGCTCACATGGCCACACTGCTCTTTGCCCTTGCCCAGGCCCTGCCTCGCATTTTGAGCACCTCGTTTAAAAATGAATAAAGACTGACTAAATCAGTTTTGCTCTCTTGTAATGACACATGCATGATTACGTGCCTGGCAAATTTTCACTGGATACACACAGAGGGAGTGAAATGTGTAAGTGCTTTTTCCTACTGTGCGTATGATGAGGTATTACAACACTAGGATGCTCAGTTGAAAGCAAGGCTCTGGTTCAAAGGGAATGCAGGTGGTTTCGATTGTTTCTGTAGACCAGAATGCCTGCTTAATAAGAACAAGCAAGTACATGCAGAATTCAGAGGATCAACAAACTGTTCTCATTAAAGGCTTTCTACCATAATGTGCCTACAGACACATGCACACAAAATTAAATAAAAGTCACAACATAAAAATGTGGGCTATCAGCTATTACATTTCAGTTCACTCGGGGATAATTGATCAAGCAGTGCATTCTTTAGCGATGTAATATACGAAAACTACCTCCTAATTGGCAATGGTAAGTAAGTAATATGACAAGAAAGAATAATGCACAGTGTAGATGCAATTCAGAGTATTGTGTTGCATCTACATGTGTTCTGTTTACCCGGCCACTACAGAGGTTGATTACTTTGGTCAGCCATTTTTCCATAGTTTTAATATAGCTGGTTAAGTAGTAAAAGATTCTTATTTTTCCACAGCTGCCACCTGCCTGGAGTACAACAGACACTTCTTCACCAGCACCTATTCTTGCTGGAAATAAATGTACTGACTATGAGGTGGTCCTGATTATAGGAGACTAGAAGGAATATATTGTTTGGAAGCTGTATTCTGTTTAACATCTTTGCCAATAACCTGGAGCAGGTGATGGAGTGCACCCTCATCAAGCCTGCAGATGACACTAAAGTGGGGGAACAGTTGATAAGCTTGAGGGCAGGGCTGCCATTTAGAAGGAGAGAAATGGGCTGGCCGAATGGGCCAACAGGAACTTTAAGTAATTCAAGGAGGGCATATGCAGAGTCACACACCACAGGAGGACCCCCTTGCAACAGCACAGGCTGGGGACTGGATGGGAAGCAGCTTCGCTGAAAGGGGGCTGAGAGTCTTGGCAGACCACAAGCAGGGTGCCCTGGCAGCAAAGACAGGCAACGGCATCCTGGGCTTTATCAACAGGATCGTAGCCAGTTACTGAGGGAAGGGATTATTTCCCTCTACTCAGCCCTCCTTAGACACCATATAGAACAGCGCGTCCAGTGTTGGGGCCACCAGAAGAAAGACTTCAATAAACTGTCCATGAGGACATTCAAGATGCAGAACAGGTTGCCCAGAGAGGTTGTGCAGTCTTCATGCTTGAAGGTTTTCAGTTGGATGAAGCCTGGTCTCACCTCATAGCTGACCTGGACCTCCTGTGAGCAGAAGGTTGGACTACAGATCTCCTGAGGCCACTTCCAGCTTGATGTGTTCTGTGATTCTGCAATTCCATAAATTATTCTCTGGGAGAATAACTTCTTTCAACTAATCTAAAAAGAAGAAGGATGCCAAAAAATTGAATGCTTAACTGATCTCTGGGTGTACTAGAGTAAATGAAAAAGAGGGAGGAAGATCACATATAAAGCAAGGAGGTATCAGTTCTAAGCACCAATACAACATTGTCTGCCTTTTGTGCATGTTCTACTTGGGATGCATTGCAAATGAGAAGTGTTAGTCTAAGCTGTTCTTTAAAACATTTAAATGAAGAGAATCCACGGTGTTCTCGAGCAACATGCTCACAGGCTCAACTGTCCTCATCATTAAAACCTATTCCTTAATCTCTAACCTAAATATTTTTGCTGAAAATTCAGTCAATTTTCTGTCCTATCCACAGTAGACATGGGGCCAGATTGTTCCCTTTCTTTTTGCCTTTTGAATCTTTGGAGACTGTTATAAGGTCTCTAGGTTATCCAGCCCAATTCTTCAAAAGTCTCCTCTTAATCCGTAGTTCTAGACCTCTAAGATTCTCCTTGCCTTTCTTTCCATTTCATCTGGTTTGCCTGTCTTGAAGCGTGGTGTTGGGCTTTTACCAGTATTGAGTAGTGAGTAAAGATTATTTCATTTGTCTGGTAGTCTATACATCTGTTCATACTTTCCAGTATGACGCTTGATTTTTCTAATGTAGTGTCTCTGTCTGAGAGTGGCCAAATAGCAAGACACTGCAGACAAAGTTGGAAGAATCACCAAGCAGGCAAGTCTGAAATTATCTTTTTGCTATATTTGGACTGGGTCTAATATCTTATAGCCAGGATGAGGTTAGATAACATAGAGAAGGCCCCACTCCACCTTCTCTCCTTCCATTTCCCTTCCCAACTCATTCCTCTCCCCACTCTGACTCCTAGCTGTGGAGTCCTACCTGTTGCCTTTGCTGCCTTACTTTAACTGCCCAGTAAGCCAGTTCAACTCAGAAATCCATCAGATGCTATTTGCTTTCTTTATTATGTTAGTTTTCTTCTGTCTTAACTAGTACACTTGGCTTCCTGTGGAGCCTGAACCAGAGTAAAAGGTGAGCAGGAACATGAAGGGGACAGAGATGGAAAGGGAACAGCACAGTTTTGTCTTAATCTCTATGGCAAACTGTTCATGTCCCCTTTCAATATTTTTGGAATGGAGGGCTTCCAGTGAACGCTCATTAAGCCTCACAACACCCCTGTAGAGCGAGTCTCATTATCTTTAATGGATGAGAAGAAGTCCAGAAAGAAACTGTCTTCCTCAAGGAAATTAAGCAAGGTAGGAGGAAAGCTAGAAGTAGGACTAAGCTCAAAGCCTCTTGCTCAAGCTATTGAATTTCCCCTTTATCTTCATGGCCCACTCCTCGTGCCAGTGCTGCTTTGCAAGTTTACAACTGCTGTGGCTTTGAATGTTTTAAATATTAATAGTACAAATAATGTCCCTACACAAAGATATTCCAATAATACAGATTTTGTCAAAGCTGGGCAGAAGGGATCAAGGGGCATATCTAATAAAAGAGGTAAGTATTTAAAACCTAGGAGATGCAATGTCTTTTACGTTTATGGCCTCCATAACAGAATTCCCAAGTGATGGGCAATACATAGCAGCTTTCAACACAGAGCAAGCTAAACAAAATGGGATAAGAAACTGAAGTACTTTAGGTAGTGATCTGTTCAATGTCAATATACTGAGTTAACAGCTGCCTAAAACTAATCATCAGTCTCCCCTGGTTGATTTCTGTCTTTTATCTAATACTTGTTTGACGTAAAACACACTAAAAGTCCCTGGAACCCAGACAAAAATCCATACCCTCCTTTCTGATCACCTCAAGTCAGAAAATCATGTTGTCACACTGGTCTAGTGAAATTTTGTCATAAAGACACAGCTTCCGGACAAGGTGAAAGAATTGTGTCCAGCTTGGCCTAGTCAGTAAGATACCCTCATAAGCAGTGTGATGCGGGGGGAGATTGAAAGAATTAAAACTGAACTTCTTGCATGAATGTTATCCCATTTATATTATTGAAAAATGAAACAAGAAAGCAAATATGAAAACAAGGGAGGGAGTTTTCTTGTTGCTGCATTAAAAGTAGTAGCTTCCATGGGCATTTTGTAAGCAGCGCAATCTTCCCAAAGAGCTTAGCTGAAGTGTCTATTTTGAGGATCCTGTTCAGGTGCAGACATAGGCATAGTGCAAAGCTGCACCATTCTCTTGAGACTGGAAAAGTTGTGAACATGAGCAGAGGAGCACCTCAAGCTGCCAGGGAAAATGGAAAGCCAGAAAGTCAGGTAGAGCCAGATCCACGTGTCAGGAGGATTTAGGCACCCAGATGCTGTAAAGTCTCACATTTCAAAACCTATGACTCGGTTGAGCAGGGGCTGCGCTCTGTACAGCCCCTTCTGTATGCTTTTCCCCCAAAGAACAAATAGTTCATAGGTCCTTGGTCCCAAATTGTCCAGTCTGAGTCTCTTGACGAGAGCTTACCCTGGCTTCTTTACAGCCCACAGGCCCAGGATTTCTTTCTTGGAAAGCACGCTGTGGGAGGGGAGCTGGTGTACAGCACTGCCTCAGTGCAACACAGAGCCAGGATGCTACCTGGGCTTGTACCCAGCCTTGACGCTCTGAAGCCCTCACAAGTCCATCAGTTCCCCAGATATAGCCTTAGTCTTAATTTGAACATCCTTTTCCCCTTTGTGATTTCACTTTGTGAGTGAAACCTTCAACTTCTTGCAGTTGATCATTATTTTGATATCAGGAATACATGCATTTCAGCAATATTTATTCTTGATAAAAAGGATATGAGGAACTTTGCAACTACATTTACTGTATAGAAGACTGTATGTGCAAAGCTGGATATCCATCTAAAGGCTGATCCTGCAAGAACTCCACATACAAAAATAACATTTAATTCAGACTGTGTTTTGCTGGTTGACTGTGAATGCACCCAGAGCTCCCTCTTGGCAAGGCACAAGTATTTTTAATTGTCGTGGTAGGTGATCCTAGCAAGTATAAGAGTCAATAATGTAAAATCGTATGTAGTCTTGCAGGTACAGTTCCATTGAGAATCTCCCAAATGCACAGGGATTTTAGAGGCTCATAAGAAATGCCGTCAAAATACACCTGGTTTTGTACAAAGGATGAATTTTGGGAAAACAACAAAGGGGCAGCAAGGATTTGAGTGCATACACTTACTGCATATATACTTACAGATGCTGCTAAGATGGCTGTACTGGAAATTTTTGGGGCCTGATCCTATGAAGCAGATTTCAAGTCCTGTTAGTGTTAGTGAGCAGCAAGGGTTGTCAGAAACTTGCAGGATTCACACATTAGCCTCCATGCCTGGTATCTGCAAAGACACATAGGAGGCCTGCTTACCAACTGATTTTAAAGCCTCAGTTTCAAATCTAGTCAGAAGCCACTTATCTCTGTAAACTGTTTATCCATCCCCAAATACAGTGGTGCAAAAAGATTATCACACAGGTTTGATTTGTTTTTTCCTTGCGTTCAAAAACAAAGGGGGATCCAAGCAACACTTTTTCCTACCCAGACGCTGTAGAGGTGGCTGAAGTTACAGCAGTGTAAGGGCTCAATTACAGCACTCAGCTGAGCCTGGGCAGGTGGGTGTGAGGAAAGGTTTTGGGGGCTTCTCCCAGCCGTGTCACATTTTGGTCAGGCATCATTCCTACACCAGGGATTTGGGGAGAGGGATTTGATGCTGAACTGCTACCGCTGTGTATGAGAAACCCCCACGGGGCCAGACCTACCAGCTGTAGCTGAGGTTCAGCTTCAGAGCTGGGCCCAGGGCCTCAGCCTAAGCCCCTAGCTGAAGAGTCAAACCCATAGCTGCTGAGGTACCCAAACCCCAGATTTATAAGAAGTAAATCTACGCTTAAAAGAAATTCCACTCTTAAAATTCTGCTTCTAGTAACCAAGCTAAATATGACATAAATATCCTGGACAAATGTGTGGCTCTGGAAATACTGAAATCCTGGCCCCATGACATGGCTGCTGGGATTCCTGCCATTTGCTAAAAAGTTAAGCTGGGAAACACTTTGTTCAATTACTAAAAAACAATGAAGATATAAAGGAATTATAACCTAAAAACAGAGGTGTTGAAAGAAAGAAAACAGACCCACGTAATAAACAATATTGATTTAATTAAGGCAACAGAGAAAAACGTTCACATGCTTGGATGCCCCTGGTGCGTGTGTGTGCATGGAGGGGGCAGGTGGGTGTGCGTGTGTGTAAACATGCATGCTCGTCTTGGGACTGGCTTCTGCCCGAGTCCAAACAGAGGTGTCAGAGACACAAGGGACATAAACATGAGCTCCTCTACTCAAGCTGCTGCAGAGAGCAGTACTGGCATGGAGCCTTACAAGCATTCATGGCCTAGACCCCATCAATGGAAACCATTGCTGGTTGTGTATGGGAAGATGGACACCGAGATGGGCTTTTGTGCTCTGAACTTCTGAACCCTGCAGGAGATCCGAACCACCGAACCACACTTCGGTTGTTTGTGAAGAGAGTAATTTATTGAGCTCCGTCCTGGAAGAAACCACAAGACGTCCTGAAGGGCTAAATTCAACAGCCAAAAATATTCCTCCAGAATTGGATGCAATGAGAAAGGCTTCAAGATTTAGACAGATGCGTGTTTCCAAGGGCAGTATTTTGTTCTTCAGCTCTCAGAAAGTAGTATTTTAGTGCTTTTGGTAATTGGAACAAAGACACATTCAGCCCCGTTGCATAACATCCAAATGACCACAGAACAATTTCTGGTTGTCCTTTTCAGGTGATAAGCAACAGCAATAACATGTTTGGCAGTTCTCATTTCTCTAACAGGAACTTCCAGCACACTTGTGAGTGATGTGTGCTGGAAAGGTGAATAAACAAACAGATCTATCAGCTGAATATGAAGTGATCTGGCGAGAGTGAGCAAGAGCAAGAGGAAAGAGAAAGAGGGGAACTTTATGTGTGTTTAACTTAGAAATTATGTGACCACATACAAAAGCATGTGATTCTTTTCCTTTGCCCGTTGGTTTCTGAGTCTCTCAGGAATACCTGCACCACATTTTGAAGCTTTTCTCTCACACACACGGAATCTAGAAACTTACTTTAAAACAAGCTGCACAAATTTTAAGATTATCATATATTCTAATACTGCAATAGGGGATCTAAGCAAATCACCAAGTATCTTGGGATTCAAAATGAGGTGAACTGGTACAGCCTGTGTGAAAAGCAGCCATCTAATATCAGAGTAGAAGGAGATTATAATGAGAACCATCTTATTTAAGTGATGCCAGAAAAGCCAAACAACTACTCTCAACACCAGATATTTTAGGGACCTTTCCACCATGATCTAGATTTTTGGCTGGTCATTTTCTAGATGATTCAATTCCTGTTGCTTTGGAAGTATGCTGAAAACCACAGAAATATCCATTAATCTTTGGGAATGCTGAAGTCTTAAGCATCTCAAAGCTCCCAAATGTATTTCAGGAAGCCTGAGCCTTTTCCCATAGGAGTTCAGTGATTTTTGTTTCTAGGAAAGAACAGTTATAGACACCACTAAAACAGACTAGAAAAGCAGACATAAAATTACAATGCAGTTCAACCGTGAGCTGAAGTAGACCCTCTACTTGGGTAGAGGGCTTTTGTCTACTCCTGAATCTGCAAAGACACTGCTAATGATGCTTCCATGCACAGAAAGTTAGGAGCAGATCCTCAGCTGCAAAGTGCAATCTACATTCCGTGCCCTGAACTGCCCCTAACTGTTGACACGGGTTCAGTAGCTGCCCCACTACATTTTAGGGAAACTGTAGAGAGGAGGCTGAAAAAGAGGATCAGGAGCCTGGGTTTTCCACAGGCAAAAGGTCCGCATGCCACATTTCCACATGCCAGAAAAATATGTCCAAGTGTGATACTACAAAATCAATGCCAATCACTTTGTCCTGTCCAACAAAAGTACTCTCTCAATAAGACTGAGGGAATGAAGAGTTCACTGTAACTTTTCCTACTGCAGAAGAAATAAAACCCCAACAAGGTTGGTTTTTGGTGGGTTTTGTATTGTCCAGATCTGATCACATATTAATTTTTTTTCAAGGGACTTTTTTTTTTCCAGATAAGCCAATGTTGAGGAACCACAAGGGGACAGGCTTTCAGAAACAGGCTTTCTTGTTTAAATAGCTAAATGAAATTGCCAGATAGGTGAACACTTAAACATCTGGCTACTGTATTTAGGTGACACTTTGCTGAACTTTGAAAATCTTTTCCCTGACTGGGACAATTTTGTCCCTGACACTTTGGAAAACTGTCCACTGAGTTTCTTACTCAAGGGAAAGTTGATTACTTTGCTTACTGTTTTAGGAACACACTTTCTACTATATTAGTCATTCTCTGTTTACTTGACTACAGTATCACAAACAGCCAAATTAATATCCTTCAAACTTAGTGAGATAAAGTAGAAGTATAAAACAAGAGGTAAGAAGAATTACATAGGTGTGTGTTCTGCATAGGGCATAAGCATACCTGCATATGCTGCACCCTGCAACAGTGGTGTTCGACGCCGTGAAGCTTCCAAGTGTTACCAAAACACAAATATAATGATAATAATCCACTAATGTATTAATTGCTTGTATGCTTGCTTGCTTCCACAGAATCATTCAGGTCAGAAGGAACTTCAGAAGGCTGTTTAATGCAACCACATCCTCAGAGTATCCTTTTCATGCAGTGTCATTATAGCTTTTACTTTACACATCTCCATGTACTATTCTTTCTCTTTTCGTTACTGTCATTTTCTTTCCTTCAAAAGCCCCGCAATATGGCCTGTCACTCTTTTCATCCATATCTTTACTGCACTGATAGTCACATCCCATTTAACTGATTTTCTTCCTTTTCCTGTGTTCAGCTACTTTTTCATCTACGTACTTACCTCCAAGGCTCCACTGAAGGACCCGTTTCCTTTGCACACCTTTACTGCTCTATTGCCTTTCTCCAGTTCCCTCAGATGCCACTTTGTATGACTTGTTTATCTGGGCGGGTATGTATTCCCATTACTCTTAATCCCACTCCACTTCCAAAGACTCTTCTTTATCAAGAAGAAATTGTACTATGCATCTGATCTTACGCTAGCAGAGGAAAATCTGGCTGGCAGGCACACATGCCTTCCTTTAACAAAACAAATTCCCCGGGTTCACCATGAGCACATGCCCAAAGCGAGCGTTGTTAAAAAGTTAGGAGAATTTTAAAGAGACGAGGGAAATGAAGGCAGCCAGGGAAAACACAGCTTCTTAATTTTGCTGCAAATTATTCTCCAACACTCCCTTCTCCCAAACCACCTTGATCAAACAATCAGTACGCAGCTTGCACTACCCTGGATCAATAGTAGCAAACATCCAGCTGTGCCTGGCATGCAGGTGTTTGGGTTACGTGTTGCCAGCTACAGGTGGACTGATTGATGTTGTGGTTGTTTTTTTTCTTGGGAAGGGGACCATGCAGGAAGGAAGGTGAGGGAACGGGACTGGGCTGGGCATGTTCTGCACTTCAAAGCTCATGGTCATTGCAAAACTCCCTAACAGACCCAGTGCTGTGTTCAGAGCCCCTTTCACATTTCCCCGCGCGACCATGAGTGCTGGACAATCTGACACTTTTCCACCGCTCAGAGGTTACCTCTGAAATGCAGTTCACTTTGGGTGGGATTAGGTGGGCACATGAACTTGTGCTTGCTACCACAAATCCTTTTGAAATATGACCTCACTTCTGCAGCCCTTCTCGGACACTTACCAGTTCAGGAAGTGCAGGTCAGGTCACTGCAGGCAGGGGCTCCACACAGCACACAGCTCAGGAAGCAGCTATTGTCCCAAATCACATTCTGCTGCCTGGATTTTTCCTGTGTTTTTAGTTTAAATAACAGTGGATAACGCCTCCTGAGTTCCCTCCTGCCTTATCCTATCTCACCAATGCATTAGAAACTGACTGTATTTGAGGGTTTCCAGCTGTTAGCTTTGGTGATAGGCCTAAATCTCTTCACTGACTTTAGCAGTCTCAACCTGAAATGTTTGTATGGCTGAAGAAAGTTAATGAAACCTCCCTGGTGCGGATACTGAGTTAATAAAACATCTCTGTGTCTCTCCATTAACATCTCCTCTGAACGTTGCTGCAATAACAAGCCCCCACCCCAAGGATCCCCATTCTGTTTCTTCAGAAATGAAGGTGTCACAGCTGATGAATTAGCAATTAGCAATTAGCAAAAGGGCTTAATTCAGATTTCTCTGAGGTATGATCTCTGCATTTACGTGAAGAGGAGCAATGTACCTTTGGCATTTGGCACTGGAAACGTACAAATGTCTCTCCAAAGGTGGTTCTGCTTCCAAAAACAAACTCTGCGACAACTTTCAGCAGTTGCTCTTAGGATGATAGAATAGGGTAATAAAATTATACACACTGACATCACCATTATCAGTGCCTGATTCAATATGTTTGTATTTCTTGGAATACAGAACGAATTTTGCAGAAGCTTCGTGTTCTTAGCAGGTGTAGAATGGCACTCTCCAAACGAATACCATTATCTCCCACTTTGTGCTGGGGCAACTTCCACACATCTTCATCTTCTCTTTTCCCTTCCAGGTCATTCTTTTCCATTTTCATTCACTGCTCCTTCTCCTTTGTTCCCACAGAAGGAGGGAGGAAGGGAGGGTGTTGGCAACCCCCTTCACACCCTGTCTCCTTGCAGCTCTCCAGCAGAAGGGGCAACTTCATGTGGCCAACTATGTTTAGCTATTTAGTGTACAAAAGCCAAAGTAGTAAAGCCGTGGTATGGGCACAGTTCTCAAGATCAAATCTGCTGTTTGCATGCTGTGTTGCCAGCACTTTTATGTCAATTAATGCTTTTCTGCAGTCAGGTGTTTTTCATTAGCAAGAAAAGAGAGATTCCAGGTGAAGATTTTATAAACATGTTGACAAATGCCAACATTTTTTATTCAAGTTATGATTGAAATGATTGTAACCTCCTAGGGAAAATGCTAGGAATGCTCTTGATGTGGTTAGGAGGGGGAAAAAATGGCTGAGGGTGCCAGAATCAGCTCTTTGATTCTGCAGAAAAACTGGACAACAAGGCAGAAGGTAGTTTGTTCATACACACGTTGTGGATATGCGGCTTAGCACAGTGTACTGTATACACAGGTTTATAGCTGAACCACAGAGGTGTCATTCTGATCCAGGTTACATTGTAAACTAAATGCTTAAGTTCAACCACTTTCCACAGCCTGAAGCCCGAATCCTAGCCTTCTGATGTAGATACTCTTTCCTATTATCTGCAGGTTCTTCTTCTCATCATTAACAGCGTACCAAGCAACACAACTGACAGTCGCCATATGCTCCTTCTATCACCTTCCCCTTAGGATGCATGCATACTATATATGCCTGTCTTTATGGTTGTGTTACACAAGGCGACAAGGAATGGTGCCGTTCATTTAGAGCAGATAGTCATACGGTTTCTGACAGCCCTGAAATCTTGGTTTGTACTGACAGGTCTATTCAAGATCCATGTCTTGGGTTATACTGTCTGCAACCCTTGCATACACTAC
Organism: Balaeniceps rex; assembly: GCA_013401315.1. Classification (NCBI taxonomy): domain Eukaryota; kingdom Metazoa; phylum Chordata; class Aves; order Pelecaniformes; family Balaenicipitidae; genus Balaeniceps; species Balaeniceps rex. The sequence continues at coordinate 27,066 of VYZW01031941.1, forward strand.
TGAGTGTGTGGGTGCGTAGTTTAACTCAGCTAATAACCAAGGCTGTTCCCTGAACTGGCTCATAGGAGAAGCTCTAACTGTGTGAAATTATTTTCTGCCTCAACAGACACAGTAATGGTAACGTGAATCCCAACCTGACTCTTTCATATAGTGAAGGCATGTCACTGCTGTCTCAGAAAGTGTAATATCTCGTCTGGCAGTTGTTTGACAACTCCAATAAGTTAAAGAAACAGCAGACTAAGAATTTATATGCTGGTTGCCACCAAAACAGAGAAGGATTCCTTCCCTAACACAAAAGAGCTCCCTCATTTTGTCTTCTTTTACACTGATTTCTATGCTTTTATAGAATTCTTTTAGTCTGACCCCTAGAGTTTAGAGAGTCAGTATTTGGCTGACTAACCTTCTTTACACTGGGATTGTGTCATCAGTAATCCTTATGTTTTAAGAGTGCAGGATTTTTAGGCCAAGGAGTTTCACAAAGAGCAAGAGCTGCTGTTGCATCCAGGGTGCACACGTGTAGGGATTTGCACCACAAGAACCAAGCAGCGAGCAGCAGAGAGCTCTGCACTGAGCCCCCACAATTGCTGTGCCATTAGCCAGGGCTGGCATCTGTAATACTACATATCCCTAGAAACCCTTCTGTGAGATTCCAGCACTGTCGCAAAACACATTTCCCTTAGCAGTTGAGAGAGTTAAACTATTTTACAAGTACTAGAACCCAGCAATCCTATCAGCCCAGTAACCTGCTTATGTGCACTTTCCCAATCTTTCTATTAATAAACTAAGCTATGAAACAGCAGATTACTTTCTGTAGGTGAACACCTAACCTAATAAGAAGAAAATGAGCTTGCTCTAAAAATAGGGGGAATACAACACTTACCACTGCCAGGCCTTTGAAGTGGCCCATGTTATGAAGCTCTGGTGGTTGTCGGTGGCTGTCCTCATTTCCCTCTGGACATGAAGCTTGTCCCTTTTGTCTTCAGCTTACACACATGTTACAGAACGGCCTGAGAATTAGGTCTGTTACTGCCAGAGCTCAGCTGAAGTCAGTGTGGATGCTGCTGCACAAACAAAAAAATAATGACTGAAAAAAAAAAAACCTCATTAATTGCAAGCTGTTTTGAAACAACAGGGAGAAATCAGTAAATTATATGTCAGTAGAAGTGCAAAAGAATAAAATCACTATGGAAAGAATTTTTACTTTCAAAAGCAGACAGACGTTCTGTTGTGGTTTTAAAGGAGAAGGGAGGAAATGTTGGTTTGGCCCATTTTGATCTCTAAAGGCTTGTAAATCAGTGATAATAAGCTTTCCTAGTCTAGCCTGGGAGAGGCTGTCATGGAGTGATTCACATTTCAAAAAGTTCAGGATAAACAGTGCACGGCTCTCCAGTGTGTTCCTGTGGAGTAAGCAGGATAGTACAAATTGGGGAAGACTGCTATTCAGGGTGGACCAAATCTTCCACCAACCTCAAAGCCAGCACAGTTAGTACAGCGGAGCTCAGTTGCTTTCATATTCCAGCCAAAATTACTCCCTTGTTAAACTCTGGTAACTAAATAAAGAATAAATAAACTAAAGAAAGGCAAAGGATGACCATTCCCTTGGTTTTGTTACGGGGTTGTGTCACAGGATCTGTTTCCTGCAGGACCCTTCAGGGCTTTGTCTTTTAGACAAAGCGTGTTTATTTGTTTGGACTCTGCAGAAGGATACTGGTCCTGAGAAACAGAAAAGATTTATGGTAAATACAATTCATCTACAAAAGGTAAACGTCCCGAAACCTTTGTGTCAGGTGAAAGGCCATGAAGAATGTTGTCTCAAAGTCAGTCCCACAGTACAAGCAAGACAGAAGGCAGTGAAGCTCTGGGGCTCACAATGACGGTGGTGGAGAAGGGACCATAGGGCAGCAATATCAATTGCTGTGGCAACTCCAAGCAACACTGCACCTCGCAGGGAAGACCAGAGAGACCTAAGTCCTATGTGTGGAGGACGGTTTTCCAGTATAACCCAATGATTGCATTTATACCAGTAAATAAGTATATAATAACAATTCTTTTCTCACAAAACTTCATTTCTAATACAGCACGAGGCTCAAGTGAGTTTCCAGTTGAGAGAAAAAAAAAAAATTCATTTGTATTGGTGCAACAAGTAATTAACAAAAAAACAGAGATTTTCTATTGGATTAGCTGAGAGCAGAGAACAAAATCTCTAAGAGTTTTGCAAACTAAACAGACACAGCAGAACTTGAAAGGCAGCCAGCTGGCATAAAAATTGCTACAGAGTAGCAGGTCTGGGCAAAACAAAGTAAATGGTATAAACTCTCCATCACAAAAGTACAGGGATTTTAGCATCCCTGGAGTAGCCACATTATTCCAGGGACAGTAAGGTGCGTGTACACAGCGACCTGCAAAGACTGCAGAGCTAGTGCTGACTTACAAACTGTAGAGGTTATTACTTCACCGTCCCCATATGGCTCTGGACTTTGCTATATAGATCTCAACATGGTACTGCATGGCGCAGGCTCGACACACCCTACACTGTACATATACTCATACCATATCTTTGCCTTAAATACCTGACCAGCTTACCCAAATTTTTTCAGTAGGATCTGGAAAACTGACATAATCAAAAAGACAATTCACAGAATAAAGATGTCATGGTAGCAACTAGGTGAAGACACCAAGGAAGAGGTGGGTCATTAACAATCAAAGACTGTGATTTTGCATTTTATATTTGGTCTGCAGACAGCAAAAACAGATTACCTTGGAAAGAATGAAACTCTCTCCCTCCCTCTTATTTATGTTAAGGTAGTGCCTAGAGACTGCAGTCAGCATTGAAGTTCTGTTGTGCTAGACGTTCCACAAACATAGTGAGAGATAATCCCCCAGCTGAAAATAATTTGAAATCTAACCAAAAATACAAAACAGAGGAGGAGAAACAAAGACGCAGAGATGGAAGAACTTGGCAGCAGTTAGACAACAAGTTAGTGGAAGAACTGGAGACAGAGTCATGCCTCCTGCCTTTCAAGTGAGTGCCCTTGTCACTAACTCATGCTCTAGCTCGAAGCCAGGCAGTTCATATGCTACAAACCTATTGCTTATAACACTGTATGTACTGCTGCTCCCTGAAAGGCTCTGGAAAATCACACTTTTTTCATGAAGGTATAAAAGAAAGATCAAAAGACAAAACCAGATTGTATGGAAGGATGTTGATTCACATTTTGGAACAAAATTAATATTCAGAGCATTAAAAGCTTTAAGGTAGCAAACCAAGCCGAATTATAACCATTTTATTATCCATGAGATCAGATCTACATAAAAAAGACCTGACTCTTAGGCTTTAAATAAGGTCTAGAGAATAAAAGAAAGCAAAAACTGGTCCATCTTCCTCATCTTTATTTTTGTTCACTAGGAGAACAAGGAGATTATTGCTGAACTACAAGGTAATAAATTCTGACACGACTACTCTATGATATGCTGGAATCATGTTGTGGAATTTGCTTGTAAGGGAGGTCATGCAGTCAAACAAAAGTTGGTCTTTTATGAAGGGCTGAATAACTTCATGAGTCATTACCACTAAACTCTTGTTGTTATGCAAGGAAAGGTATAAAAATCTTATGTTCTAGAGCGCAAGATGATTCTTTACATATCTTGTTTTTAACAGAAAGACTGTGACTAAGGGAAGTGTTACTGTCTGATATTTATGCATTTTCCTAGTTTGGTTTGCTATTGCATTTTCATGGCGTCCTTTTTATCTGTGGATTTACCTTTTTGGGGAGAGTTTTTATGCTAGTGCTGACATCCCAACACACAGAATGTAATTAGATACTGTTTCAGATGCACGCTTTTTATTTGTGTTAAAAAAACCCCAATTTCTGTGCTCTACAGTTGGCTCAAATCTGTAATTTCATGGGACATGAACATTTAATATTTTGTAACTCCCAAGACTTGGCAGCATAATATTTTACACCAAATTATTTCTGACTATAACAGCACCCTATCCCTTAAAATCATGCCAAAATTAAATCTCAGGTGTGAGGTTTGCCATTCCTACACTGTTCACTTAAAATATCAAGAGAAAATCAAAACAGAGATTCCCGTTACACTCTCAATGAATTTCTATTCATATGCTGCCAAAAACACTAGAAACATTAAAATACTATTATTTTGGTAGTTTAAAATACAATGTGCAGTATAAGGGTGTTCCTTGGCTTCAAGTAACCGCTGGAGATGATGAAGAATATTGTATTTCTAGCCAGCTCACCTAGGTGCTCTGCTGTGCCTCTGGAGGCATGTACTTCTTCCTGCTGACAACCTAAGGAAAACTATCCACCTAAACTTAAGTGCTCCTGAATCTCATATTCTCTGGCTGCCTAAAGTGATTTAAAATAAATTATGCAGATACCCACGGGTGTGTCTGCTGCTGCTTATTTCACTCACACAAGCAATATGACTAATTCTATTTTAAGGCCAATCAGTCCCGTTAGGTCATTCAGTCTGCATCCTGTATAAAACAAGGCAGGGAGTTTTGCTCAGTCCTGTAGCGAGTTCAATGAATGTTACTTGAAAAAAATGTTGCTTTTAAGCTTCTCGGTCTGACTGCTCCAGGAACAGTCACTCCAACAACCATTGTGTCAACACAGATTTTTATCTAGATATTGAGAATTCTTTCCAAATCATTAATAAAAAATTTGGAAGTGACAGGGCTCCTGCAGTCCCTGCAGAACTGTAGCAGAAACAGACCCATTTGGTAATGATGCCCCAGAAAATATAGAGGGATGGAGGAGTTATGTCTCCATTTCGTACCGAACACCAGAGATTAATCACTTCCATCATTTTAAAAGCTGGAACTTTATTTCTAAAAGGTGAATTTGTCTGGGATGTTAAGTGATTGGTTTCTGTAAAGCTTTTGTCATGTTGGTTAAAGAATCTTGTCATTCCCTCCTAAGGTAGTTATGACCCTTAACTCAATTACAACAGGAGGGTCTTGTTATTACACCAGAGAAATCAAGTATTTTTAATCTCTCGCTCTAGAGCACTTTTGCCACCACTTTTGCACAAAGTTAGTGTCCCTTTTTCCCAATTCCCCTATCCTTTGTGCAAACAAATGCGAAATGCCTAGCACTGGCCCAGCAAGTGTCTGAAGAGAGACACCATCACCCCTACCTCTCCATTCCTACCCTGTCAGCCATGCAAATGCTCAGCTTGAGTTGCTTCATGACACTGTGACCCCTCCCATTTTTGGAGCCACGCTGTCTGAGAGGTGGTTCCCCCTCCTGCAAGATTAGCCAGCAATCCCAAATGCACCCAGCTGCACTCAGGAGGAGTTTTCTTCAAACAGGCTCCAAGCAACCAGCAGCCCAGGTAAACCAGGCTGCCTGCTCTGCTTCCCCACCTTCTACCACCCCACTGAGCCACTCTCTGCAGCACCTGCAACTGGCATCATCAGGAATCACATTTTGATTTCAGATAGTGCACAGCGCAGGGACCTTAACCAGCCTTGCAGAGCCCCAGCAGGAAGTCTATAACACATCTTTGATAGTGGCACCCTACCACAAATGCCTGCTTGGCATCCAAAGAGCAGATTCTTAAAGCGCTCACCACATGCTGTAATGAAGTTGTGGAACGCTGCTTTGCTTTACTCAAACGCGTTCATGTTGTGTACGATAAGAATCACTCACATTTCATTGAGTCATTTCCTGTGGATCTCGAGGGAGAAGTACACCTCAATACTTCGGGGTGCCTGTCTCAGAGTCTGGGTCATGATAGGGATAATTAAGATTACGGCATCCTTCCTATCACAACCTCTTTCCCTCAGGAAGCCTTAAGTTTTTGGAAATGTAACTACTCCGAAGTGAACTCCAGCTGGGGATGTGTTGTAGTGTGGATACCACACCACAAAGCTTACTCCAATTTCAGGGACATGAACCCAATGAGTAATTTCAGACAAGCTACAGCAGCCTGAACAAGAACAAAAGCCTGGTGTATATAAATAATAACTGCATCCTCTCAGACTGAAGACACTAAGACACATTAAAGAAAACATACAGTTTCTGAGGATTTCACCTTAAATAGAAAGACTAAAACATCACAGACTGGAAAAAATAGAGTCATCCTGCCACAGGACAGAAGCAAAACAGAGTCTTTCAGCTGACCAACGCTCAGAGATCTCTCCTCTCCTTGCAGCAATTTGGACGTGGAGCCACAGCCAAGCCCTTGCTCAAGGCTGGCGTTTGGGTTAACCATTGTCAGATGATACTGAGCTCTGACTACTATTTTGTTTCCCCCAGCCTTAAGTCTGCCAGCCTCACCAGTCCTCTGCACAGTTCCAGCTCTCTCCCTCCCTGGGCAGAGTAGACACCATTACTGTTGTTACCTGGAGCAGTAGATAAAAGTATGAGTTTAGACAGTCTATCTGGGATAACACAGAAATCACACTACCTGAGCATTTCCATTTCAAAGGGTTGGGTGTTTTTTTCCAGTTACTCAGTTTTATCATCTTTTTAGGATTCGGTTTTCTCCACCTGGCTTTTGCTTAAGATGACAGTTTATGCTAAGTTTGACCACAAACAGTTAAACCATTTCTGAGAAGGTTGACAGAAAAGCGTGTGCATAAATTTGCTTTTTTTATGTTGGCAACCTTTTTTATTTTGAACAGCTCAGCATCTCAGCAGGAAGTGGAAGAGAGTTAAAATTTGACCCTAGGTCAAAAATTTTTTTTGATGATCCAGTGAAAATCCACTTTTCTATCACCAAGTCTGCAAGATACAAAACTTGAGTAGCATGCAGTTAAATAGTTGGTCAACCAGACAGAGGGTCATTCTGGTTTTCATTGTGTTAGTAAGACCTAAGGCCATGCAATTGTTCTTAACTAGCTCTGCTCTGAATTTTCATGTGGCGAAATTAGTTATTTAGGAACTACTGGGTACTAGAGTGTATGTTTTTATTGCTGTCTAGATAGGACCACTCAGGAGAATAAAAACTCACAAACTGTGTGAATCCAAAGTATGTTAAACTCTTGGACGGATGATTTCATTTAGGGTTGAAGTTGCTTTAGGCCAAGATTTAATCAAATTATAGCAAAGTGTGATTACTTCTTCTCTAAAAGAAGGTAACTATAGCAATTTGACCAACACACCCTCCTTCAGCTCTTTTATTTAATCTTATCCGATCTTCATCTTAACTCATGTCCTTTGGTGTCATATAGGAAGCCAGAAATATACATATTCAGGGAACCGAATGTTAAATGGGAAGAACAGTGGTTTTGCCTGCTGTCTTGCTTTGTGAGAAGCTTCATAGCTTCACACTTCACTTCACTTCATAGCTTTATTGCTCACCAGGTGCTCACACAGGTGAGATGAGACACTCAGACCTAGAGCCTTGCCATCTTAAGATCTGCTGGCAGAACACAGATATAAGCTGTAGCCTGTACCCAGCAGGAAGCAATTTGTAAACACAAAATAAAGCAATGCATACAAAAGCGCTGGCAGAAGCATGGGTGTTGAGCAAGTTAGCAATTTTCTGTCTGAAGGAGCCCGGCCAGCAGATAATTCTTCGGAGTGGTTTCTTCCTCTTAGAAAGTACTTAAGTGACCTTAAGCTGCTGAGCTGGCAGTAGATACGGCTCAAGTTCAGCGGATGCATGTCTGCACTGCATGATTCCACCACAGGGACCCGAGACCTTGGGAAGCAGCTTTAATTGAATAAAGCCATTCAGGGCATGGACAGTGCTTGCGTTGAGTTGTTGGAACAGAATGAACTGAGAGAAGTGCTATGGCCTAGAAGCCATAAAATTGTACTGACCACATCCTCCAACCATTTTTTTGGCGCTGAATTACACAAAGTTGTCTTTTTTTGTTTTGTTGCACAGATGTATGACACAGATTATTCATTCATTTTTCAAAAGATCATACATAAAAATGATCTTCAGAATGTCCCTAGATGTCCTGCTGGAAATGGTAGCGTAAAATATTTTATAGAAAGGGTTCTCCTTTTTTTTCCCATTGCAAAAGAAATGCATATGTTTATCTCTTCAATTTGAAATGAGTATTTGTTTATCAAGTGTATACACGCACACATGTATATAATTTATATATTTATATATATTTACATCAAGCCTGTTTGTCTAAGAGTTGAGAAAACTATGAGAAAAGGAAGGTAAAGAAGTCTTCCTCACACTTTTATCTTAGGTCTTACTATCCTCAGTGTAGCAGCCTCAGGTTCCTATAGTATTTAGATTGAGTACATGATGCATGCGATAACAGCTCACATTGACGGTACTGGCTGCAGAATAGTCAGTAGAAATTATAAAATCCAAGTTAGCAGGTAAAGTGCAAATAGTGAGAAAGTTTTTTATCAGACAGCTAGCATTTAAAAAAACAAAATTATAAATCCTAACTGTTTTCACTACGATTTTGTTTCACATTAGCTTACAAGTTCTTCCCCCGGTGAAATGAAGGCTAGCAAAATGAAATAGGACAAGCTAGACCTGTAGTGTAAAGCAGCTTACAGTTCCTGTGTCACTAAATAAAATCATGTAAAAAAAATGAAAATGTTACTTAAGCTTATTTAGACACTATTGCGGATCATACATTATTCATGTATAACTTCAGTGTGAAAATACATGCTGAAAATTTTGCCTCTACACTAATCCTTTTGGCTCAAAACAGGCTCTGTGATGCCATTCCAGCAACACGCAGGCAAAAAACCCTGTAATGTTTAGATGAGTAAAAGCAGCAACAGATGGAGTTATCTAGCGTGAGGTTCTTGTAAGGCTTGAGCTTCGTAAAACGCAGAAAAGCTTGATGAAATGTGTTGCATTATAAAGAGCAAGTACAGACTCATAAGAACAGGCCAAACGCTGATTATTAAGTCCTGAGTGCGCTACATTTCTTGTGCAGCAGGACACAAGAGGCATCAACATCATGAAACTCAGATATGGTAGTAGATGCAGTTAAGAAGAGATTGGATGCTCCTGACTGTTGATAAAAGGCTGCTGCCCCTGCCCTCCAGTGCAGATGGAGGCCAGTTGCATCTACATCAAACACCCTTCTGGAGTCTTGCAAGGCTGCAAGTCTACCTGAGCATCACCCCAGAGATGCAGGCTGTGCCTACACCATGGGATTGCAACCCTGCACATTGAGGCAAGCACAAAGCAGCAACCAATGCCATTACAAATCTCAGTGTGCCTTTCAAAGATGCTCATCATCAGACTTCACAAAATAACAATCAAGCTACTTCTACTGGACCTCCAAGAAATATCTCAGTATTTCAGGAAGGAAGGAGGTTAATTAAGTCAATGTCAGTCTTCCATGTGAGCTTTTATTGAACAAGTGACTCAACATAGCATTGGGAGGCACTGTTGTATGGAGAGCGAGGGCTGTTTTTCCCAGATAAAGAGCAAAATAGAGGTTGTTCCTGTGGCCATTAGAACCTACATACCTTTCTAGAAAATGACAGGATTTTAATTTCAGGCTATCCTAGCAATTCCAGCCTGGAAAATACAAAAGCTCCCTTTTCATAGAGTTTTGGCTAGAAATATTATTTTTCTGCACAAATTGCTTTTCTCTGTGAAACTGCTCTTCATTTTTATCCCAAGTGTCTTCAACTGAGGAGTTAGGGAAGTTGTCACTGCATAATTTTGTGCTTCATCATAATGCTTTAAAGTTTAATTCATATTTATTTCCATGCTGTATATAAAAAATCATGATTATGAAAGTTAACCTGTGACATTTCAACGAAGTCAGCAAATATTGTTGTAAGAAGCTGAAGTGCAAGCACTTTATGAAAACACTTCCATAAGTAAAAAATTACCCATACTTGAAAGGCTGCTCAGTCAGGTTTTTATACCAAGAATGTCACCAAGATGCCTTAGAAGCTGTGGGTTTTAGAAGCATATTTTCATTTCTTTGTCATATTTTT
>VYZW01031947.1:7844-40347 GCA_013401315.1 Balaeniceps rex
AAAAGAAAAAAACCTCCACAGTATTAAGCTGCCTATATTTCTTGGGGATGGGGATCCCTCATAGACCCCATGATAATCAAAACCACCCTTAAACTCTTAGTACTGCTAATTAGCTACATAAGACTGCAGAGCAGTTAACACTTTTATTGTCTGTCTCAAGTTCACACCCAAGAGGTTATTTCTCTTGAAGAAAGCCCTCTCCTTAGGGAGAGACTAGAAAGGACTAGATGAGAGTGACTGAATTATCAAGATGCTGAGTGTGAAGCCCCAGTTACTTTGAAACGTGTTTTGTTCCTGATGTACCACTTGGAGGGTTTGCTGCGAAGAGCTGGTGTAGGGACTTGTCATAAAGAAGACAATCACAGAAAGAAGAATGTTTGATTATGGTCTTAAATCTCCAAACAGCTGTGTTTCTACGTTGCCTTTACGACAGTAATTTTGTGCGCTGAGTGTGCGTATGTATGGTGTGTGTGCTGAAAATTCAAAGACCATGGTCCTGTGCAGTTTTTAAACTCTTGTTCTGTAAATGCTACAGAATCAACACAAATTCTAATAGCATGATATTCTATGGTATTAAGTGAATAAATTTTTTCATGGCCCACCTGCTAGTGTAACTAATTAACAGCCATTCTCATTAATTACATTGATCAGGATCATAAAATAATTTCAAATTGCTGAACATGATCAACAGGAGTAAAACGGTTTCACTTTAATCCCTTAATGATTTTTTCATGATTAATCAAACAAAATATATGTAGTTATTTGATCCATTTTTTCTTCTTGGAACTGCAACTCAGAGCAATTACAGTAGACATAAAGTTGATGCAAACAGAACTACATTTCATCCGCTAGCTAATTAAGCAATAAGGCACAATAGGATAAGGGGCGTGTGAGTGTTGTGAGAAAATCACCCCCTGAGGATTTAAAAAAAAAAAAAAAAATACACATGCGGACCTCTGCTCCCGCAGGAATCTGATTATCTTCGTATAACCACATACCCTGCAATTGCCTTCTTGCTAGCAGGAAGTTCTTTAAGATTTTATATGAAACTGAATTGGGGGGGGGATCTTGCCAGAGTCTGATCAGAGAAATGGCGAGCTGCAGTCTCAGCGTCTAACTGGGAGGCTCACCAAATCAGATGTTATTTACAACTCGTAAATACCCAGTCACCAGCTTTTCTCAATAAAACCAGCGTTTACTGCCAGTTCTCTGGATGTTGTATAGATCTGTCTTTGACAGTGTGTAGCTCTTTTTTGATGTGCAAACAAATATGGCCTTTGTTCACATTAGCTTCAGACAGTTGATAAACCCTGAACTCAGGCTGTTGAACTGGGATGTTAAATATTGGTGGTTAAACTATAAAGAAGCTTCAGTATATGTATGTGCACAAAATAACATGAATCTGAAAAAGGTTTACAATGATGTTTTTCATAATTTATTATACTGTTATTACTCCTCATTATCCCAAATTACTGAGACATTAACAGTGTTTTGCATGGTCACAGAGCTAGAATGGTTTATAGCCATACTGAGATACCAGCATGTTTCTGTACATGGTAATTCATAGATACTAAACATATATATATTTAAAAAAAAAAAAAAAAAGAATGGCATCATTTCTGATAGTTATGTGCGCATGAGCAGAGTTGCCCAGACGCAGAGACAATAATGCTCAGGTACCTCCTAAAGACTAAAGATTAGCATCTCCTCTCATGGAGAAACGTGGCTGGTATCTACCAGTCCTGACCGTATCTGGAACAGATGTGGTAGGCTGCTATTGCGCTCCCCAAGAAAGAGAGCTTGAAAGACCACGTGGTAGGAGCACCTTGTGCTCCAGCTGCCCTCGCCAGCCGGGGACATGGCAGTTGGACGTGAGAGCGGCCTGTTGATCCTCTGAGCGGTGCTGCTGGTGAATGGGGTGGGGTGGGTCACCCTTGGCTTGCTGTGCCCTCATGTGTGCCAAGGAGAAAAGGGGTGTGTGATGGACAACGTTGTTACTGGACCTGAACGACCAAGCAAATTCGGTAATGTGTTTCTGTGAAAACTTTACCAGGCAAACGTTTTGTACTTAAGGCTTGGAGATTTTTTCCTGATTTGATAGCTTGTGGTTGGACTTAGTGTGGCTTACCCAGCAACAGAAATACAATAGTGTAGTCTGTCATGATAATGCTTTCTGTGTGGTCATAAAGATCCACAGTATTTAACCTAGTTTTGCATGAAATAACTAGATTTAGATCAATCACAGTCATTTTGTAGAAGAGAGAGAGAATATTAACTTGGTCTTGAAATGTGATTAATTCCAATTTGCTGTTTTCAAAGATAAGCGATGCTCACAATCCTGTTAATTAAAAAATTCGGAGTTTTCCATTTTACTTCATGCACTATTTTTTAATGAAATAAGTTTGTCTTTTTGCTTCTTATTATGACTGATGCCTGGCTCAACATGCCACAGGCTTCCTGAAGGAAAAGTAGTGTGTACTTGTTGTGACCCTATGAAATGAAGATAAATGGTCTCATGCAAGATACATTATGGGCTTTATGACATGCATAAATATACAGTAGATTGCATCCTTTCCATAAAAATGTTCCTAGATTTCTAATATTGTGTTTTAATGCAGTTTTGTTAACAGGATGACAAATAGTAAAAATATGTAGGTATTAAAATAGGATCCCAGATTTGTGTGCTGTTCATTCAACTGTCAGCAATTGCTCCTTCTCAAAGAGCAGTCTGACTTTGACCTTGCTAAATATTCATTTCATGTCTCCACCATTGCTTGATTAAGTCAGGCAACTTTCTGTGTGTAGCTGTACTTGGCATGAGTCTGACTGCCATGTGGAAACACTTTTTTTGGTCAAGGTTAGGAATGAGCAAGACCTTGTTAAAAACTAAACAAGCACAGGAGTTAGGAGATTTGCATGATCTAGAAACACTGGTTTCTTATGAGAACTACTGGTTTCACATCTTATCTTCAGTGCACAGCATTGTCAGGCCTGCATTATATATTAAGAAGAGGAAATGTCAGTTATTAACGTACTGTAAGTGGCCTAGCTAGGAATACAAAATGACCTTTAGACTAAAAACCGCAAAAAATGGGGAGGAAACAAAACATAGATTTACTTTATAATTGGCTTTAGTGTTTTTACTGAGAGTGTTTGGCATTTGGATTTTACATCTTGCTTATGCTGCTAAACTCAGTTACTAATAAAAACGATGACAAAACCAATAATCATCCTTAAAAAAAGTTTTACTGCGCTGTGAACATATATTGTGTGTGTTTGCACGGTGCGTTTTCTCTGTGCACCCACATAGCTCAGTCATTACCTCTAAAGCCCTGATTGAAAACCACTGTTGTTAACAAGCCGCACTGTGCTGAAGCATAAGTCACCCATTAATTGACAGGTTGTGGGACAGAACCTGAATGCGCAGAAAGTTGTGCATCAAATACTCCGCAGTACTCAGTTGAGTCATGTTATTTGACATGAGCTTAGTGTCTGATCCTGTATCTTATTTGGTAAATAAATCTTAGAGCAAATTGTGTGTTTTTAAAATTGGATTGTCTAATTATTGTTATTATTCAAGAAGGCAACAGGGCGTAGGAATGTTTATATCTGTAAATATCCAGGTGTTTTGCTCTTTTGAAGTAAGCATCAGTCAGAGTTGATAAATGTCTTGGCTGGAATTTAGCAACACAATGAACCTCTGTATAGATATCCCACATGGTATCAATTGAAGCTACATTTAAGACCTAATCGTTGGCCCATACAAGCAGAGGAAAGCTTGGCTAGACAGATGGAAAGAGCTGCTTTAAAAAGGGATCAGAAAAGGCATTGCTACTCGGCTGGCCTAAATCCACTAATCTGATGTTATTATTAGCGATAAGGAGCAGCGACCAGGATAAAATCTCATTCTCTGCAAATGTCATTTAAATAGGACTCTGATATTTTCCAGTCAAGTAGACAGGCTTTAGTCAAATAGTGAGCACTTTATTTGTAAATGCAGGAGGAAAAGAAAAGCTTTAGTTCAGCAAGTTCTTAAGATGTCAGCTTACCAGTATTGATTAATCGTTCAGCAGTGGCAGCTGCTTCTTTATTAAAAGCGTAGCTCTCCATACAAAAGATATCAGATGTAGGAAATGTTTGTTGACAATTTACCTTTTCTCACAACGTGGCAAGAGCTCAGTCTGTTACACGTTCCCCCGCTTTCTGGCCCTGCGACTCAGATAATACCCATGAAGGAATGTATTAGTCCATCTGCACAAGGTAGATTGTGGCAGCTGGACTCCGCTGGAAACATTGCTCTGTTTGAAACAGACCTGCAGCACCGGTTCCCAGCATGGGAGCCAGCGCTGCTTAGGAAAAACCTTTGGTTTGGCTGCGTATGGATGCGTTTGGAGTATACACAAAAATATGTCCTGATGAAGAGTGAAGAATGAGACGAATGCCTGAATTTCACACAATGAGGGGTATGACGTAAGGTGCATCATTGTCCATTTGTATTTCGAATGTTTTAAAACCTTCGATTCCATCCACTGCTGAGTCAAATGGTTGGTCTGGTAATTTGTCACACCCCACAGGCACCTGGAGGTGTGTGTGGACATGGGGACTTGTGCAGCTATCCACAGAAAGCTGTTCCAAGATGAGTATTTTCTTCTCTCTCTTTGAATACATTTCTCCTTAGACTAAGGATATGGCTCCTCTTGATGAATTTTGAATGTCCGATCATGTGGACTCCCTCCATGGAAAAAGGTAGGCAATTAGGTGGGTTTCAGGCTGAAATGATTCACCTTTGGAGTCCCCCCTTTGCTGTTTAGTACAGGGGAAGCCAGTGTGTTTAGTGTAGACTGCTGTCACCTCATTTCTTGAGTGTATTTCTAGAACTAATAAAGTTGAATCCTGCTATTAACTGATTGTGGAACAGTGGAAGCAAATATTGCGCAGTGTGCTAGGAGCACAAGCCAGGCTTATCCTATTGCTTATATCTTCTTTTCTTGCCAAGTGCATAGCTGAAGAAAGAGAGAGTTGCTTTTCCAAGGGATTAGAAGGGATCTTAAGTCACATCAGCATACATAATGTCTTTTCTTATAATGTAAATACATTTAATAACTAAATATTATTCTGGAAATTTGAATAGTTTCTTTGCTGTACACCACCCTTGACTGACTCTCCTGTCTCCTGTTTCCTCTTTTGGCTTCCTCTTTCAATCTGAGCTCTCCTACCATATTCTTCAGAAGTCAAGCAGTTTGACTGATACCCTCTGAATTTGGCCTCAGCTTTCATGGAGGCAGGGGAATTAAAATGGATTAAAAACCACAGACTCTTGTCTCACCTTCAGCAAATACATAGCTATAGAAAGAAAAAAAGAAAAAAGTTTTTAAATCCTTGTAATTATTGAATGCTGAGCACTCCTATTTTTGGGTTAGTATACAGGTGGTTTTGTACATCAAATACATCTCATGCTAGTGTATGCTTGACAAGAACATGTCCAGCAGAGCTGGTCATATTAAGGGGAGTTGAAACTATTTGGTATCTGAGCTGTGGCTGAATAAACCAATTAAGGACTTATCCAAATCTGCACTGTCATGTCCAAGTCCTTGGGACACAGTAAACTATTTGATACCTTGTCCTTGTCCTTTTCATTTATATGATTTTGCTTTATAGAGCAAGCTGGCTTCTAGCAGATACTAGATGTATGAGCTTACTCCTTGAAATCCCAATTTGTAGTTTCTAATAGCTTCTGTTCAGATGAAAACCCATTTAATTTGTGAGCTCTTTGAGGTGTTTACCTATGACTAATTGTCCTAAACAGTTTTGCAGTAGGTCGCAAAATATTCATTATTAGTCCCTGATCCAATAACTGCAAATTTTCATGAAGATTCTGTGATATTATTTATACTTTTAAGGTTTCAAAAAATGAAGTGTCTGTGTCAAACACTCAAGCAGACCAGATTTCACTTGTCTTCTCTTGTTACCAAGACTGTGACATTCTGTTTGTCTCAAATGCCTGTAGGTATAGTTTGGGTTTTAGGTGTTCTGAATTAGTAATTTATGGAGTCATCCAGCAGTAAATTCACCCATTGACCTTTGTTTGTGCTGTCCAACTATTTATGGTTAAGAACCCAACTGGGGCGATCTGGTGGATAATGTATGTTACTGTGGTGTGTCAGGCATTTCTTTTCATTTAGAAATCAAGATTCATTTGTAAATGGTGTTTGGAAAATGGCATCTTCTACACTTACTAACTCCATTTACTTACTAACCTGTTGTATAGAGATCAGTAGGTGACTGATCGTAGCTGTACCATATATTTTTGTCCAAGATTTATATTTTAAAAAGAAAAGTAATATTAATTGGAATGTCAATAAAACTGTTCACTATTGATATTATGCTAAATTGAATGAGCAGTTCCCTAGAGTTGACATTTCTTTACTTCTTACAGTAACTCTTTGAAAACACATATAGACTCATGGAAGCCAGGGTTTTATGTAACTTGATATAGATATGGCTTACCATTGGCCATATAAATTTCATATTTGTCTTGCAAATACTGTTGCTGCTCTGTTGTAAGCTGCTTTGAGCAGAAACTGGTATTAAATCTCTGTAGTGGATATAGAATACTGCCAGAGGTAGTGGGGCAGACTGATCCCAGAGAGTAGAGTGTATTTTCACTTGTGGTTTGCCATCTCCAGCCAGGAGACTCCAGACTCCCCAGATAAAAACCATATTTCACTTAGCTCCATTATACTGTTTATATAATCCTTATTAAAAACAAAACAAAACAAAGCAAAAAAGCCAACAAAAAATCTCCCAAACCAAAAAACAAACCCAAATAAACAAACCCCAAAACCCTCCACCAAAAAACCCAAAACACTCCCCCCCCCAAGCCCCCGACCAAACTAAAACCAAACACCATCATCCGCCCCAAAAAACCCCAAACCTACAATGACTTATTTAAAATGCCAAAGTTGGAAGAATCAAAGTTGCTGTAAGTTCCCATCTGTGAGTCATGATGAGGTAAAAGATCTAATTGTGTCTTTATAGGGGAGTCAGTAGAATTTGAGGGCATTCAGTTTTATTTGGCATAATGTAGAAAATGAACTAATCATTTGATCAGGACAATAGTATTTAGGCCAAAGTTCTGTTCTCTGGTCCACGTGAAAGTCCTTTGTTACTAGCAATACTTGTCTGTGGGTGACTGGGGGCAGCACTTGGTCTGTTGCTTTAGCAGGAGTTGGATATGTCAGCTTGTTATCCATCACCCCCCCAGATTTCACTCCTAATACAAACTGATAGTCTTAAGTTGTTAAGAAGAGTCATTACTGACACCAATTATCTGTTTTAAAATATCCAGTATTGTAAGTACTAAGATAATGAAATGGAGGAGGAGGGAAATGGGACAACAAAATGTTTGCCCATCTTTTTTATGTGGCACCCCCAAATACCATGCGTGAGCTCACCTTTAGCGTCTGTGGGGTCAAGAATTAATGAACTTTGGGGAACCTTCTTTTCCTTTCAATTAAGAAACTGCGTTTAAAATATGCGGTGCGAGGGCCATGTTTTATTGGCCTGGGCACAATCTAGCAAATACCTTCTGCCAGCAATGCCACTTTCTAATGGGAGGTGCTCCACAGTGTCCAGTAGGAAATGACTGCAGGCTTGGACCGATGTGAGAACACAGAGGGATCTTTTGCAACCTGTGCTGATGGATTTTTAAAGACACAATTGTGTATTATTTTCTAAAACACACCTAGAATGTAAGATTATTTTGGTGTTAGCTCCTAGGGACCACAGGAATGCAAATTGAGAGTGCTGTATTTATAAAATAAAAATAGGTGCTGGTCTGAAGCTGTCTGCTAGAGTAGAAATGAATTTTAAATTACATGTGCCTGAGGCTTTACCTTACTTGCCGTGGGCAAGGCAGATCCTCCAGCCATGGCACTGCACACACAACTATGCTACTAACAAAACACTGCTTTGGGAATAACTGAACCTATACATTTTGTAAAGCTTTTCCTTCTGCTGAAAAAATGTTACCAAATGATTTTTTTTCTTGCCATCCTTCCTGCATTTTTACTCTGTCATGCTCAAGCTAATGCAGAGTTAAACACAAGGCTGAACTTCCACTCTGGCTGAAAGCGGTGCTCTGCTAATGCCATCTATGAATCTGAAGCTATGAGCCAGATTAATGGAAATGAGATGTTCCACTTTTCCACCAGCCCTAAAAGTGATTCCCTGCCTGGCGGGGTGAGTGCAGAGGAGACTTGCTTTCTGCTTAGTGTAATTATAAAATCCAACCAGACTAGCAGCACTTGAAAATACCAGCTTCCAGAATCAGCAGAATCAAAATATTAGCCCAGTCTTGCACATCCTACTTTTTATTGGAGCTCTTTGGTGATGCTTGTATTTTTGAGAGGAGGATTAAAAAGATGTTTTTGTATGCTGATTACATAGGTTTTTAGTCAGTAGTCGTATGTGGAAGCATGTAAGCAGGGGAAAAAATACAGTTCTTCACGTAATTTATTTTTTTGCTTACATGCTTTTCAATGCCTGGTAAGAAGTATCTCTGCTAATTGGAAAGATGCTGCAGCTGCCAAGTAGAGCTGTTGGCTTGAGTGGGATTGCTCATGTGAGTAAGGGCAAGTTCAGGCTTTTTTTTGTGTTACTTGTGCCTCTGCTTCCTAGGAATATAAAATGTCTTTTGGCAATGGTAGTATGAAATGATGAAACTAACGCTGGAGAGTTTAGTATTTACAAAAACTCAGTAAAATAAAGAGGTCTAGAGATTTGATTCCTAAGTCCTGAAAGCAAGTATAAAAACCTCCCACATCCATGAATGTATGTTGAGCAGAAATGAAACATTTAGATTTTGCTTCTCTTTTTCTATTTGTGCCTTTAGGGGGCTGTAGTAGAAATGGAATACATAATGTATTGACAGGAGATATATATTCCACTTGTGAGTAAGGCTCTGAATCCTCTTGGCTTCACTGTTTCTGAATCATCATGTCTTTCCTCAGTGGAGAGATAAATATGGCATTCACTTCAACCCATTTAGCCCATTATTCATTTATATAAAGCAGGACCAATTAAGACATTCTTTTGTGTATTTGCACATTCTACATATGGAGCAAAAGGGAGTTAAAAATATCTGTTGCAGCAAATGTGACAGGATGCTCTCTGAATACTGAACATGTTACTCCTGCAACTCCTCTGAGCAGTACGCTGCCATTCAGGAACTGCTGAAATATACAAATAGACACTTGTTTGGTTTTGTGTTTGCTTCGTTTCTGATGTAGAAGATTCATAGTCACCCACTCACTTATCTAAAAAAGTGCATTCCTTTCCACTTTCACAGCTGCCTGCTGCTGAGTAGGGAGCGTATTGGCACAGCTCTTCAGCCATGGACAGAGGCAGAAGTGACCAAATACTTTCTGAGGCAGATGTCTGTATTAGGTAGCACTGGTGTATCAGAATGGATTATTTTATCGGTATTGCTGCTTTCTTTCAGAACATGTGTTTTGACTTTTTGTTTAATCTCTGAGAGTTTGAGAAGCAAATGAAGTTAAAAATAAAATAATAAAACCCCCTAAGAAATTCCTGCTATTGCAGGCTTAAGGAAATAAGCCAAAATACGCATTTTCAATTCCAACATTTCAGAATGGTATAAGTCTCTGTTGGCTTAAGAGTTTCTTGGCACAAAATGCTGATTATATATGTCTCAAGGAGACAATCAGCATGTTCATACAAAAGTCTCAATCCCTAAAACACAATAACATGTGGTTGCCACTAAAGATTTGCTGTCGAAATAGATAAGAAAAGTTCTTCTGGATTACGATATGGAGCTTTACATTGAAAAGCTTTGTTTTGCATTAAAAGGTAGTTTGTGGCATTGTGAAGTGATGAAATGGTATGCAGCATAATACAGTTTGAATGGAAAGGAAATACAGTAAGATATAAACTGGCTTGATGGTATTTTTCCTAGCAACTCAGTCATATTTAACTATTGCATTGCTGCCTGAAACAAGTCAGTCCAGTCCTTACTGAGGAAGATGCGGTGGAGTGCAAAGCTTTTCCGCAAGTCCTCATGTACTGGCACTGTAGCCCAGCTGCAGATGGGCGACTGCTGCTTTTGCAGAAGGGCTTGTCTGGGGGAAGGCAGTGGAATGGCCCAATGTATTTTGGTGGGTCAGAATGTATATGAATAACTCCTGTCTTGTGGACCAGTATAAATGACGGACTCAGGTGCATCGCTTTGTATCTTTTGTGTCTGCTAGACTGTGTTTTATGTTTTTCACCTAAGATCCTTTCCAAATCTCTCTCTGTATTGTGGCTTAGAACTTCAACATCTTTCTGTGCACACGTTTGTGATTGTCAGCGTGAACGTCTGCTGGAAACTTCTGGTCGTGCAGTTTTGTTGTGTTCCTGTGCTGAGTGTTGTGGGGTCGGAAGAGGCCGTTTATGAACAGGTCCGAGTTTCTCAGCAGCTCAGGCCCCAGGAGCACACCCACAGAGCGTCGAGCGCGGGAGGAGCCCACCCGCTGGGCCGCCAAGGGCAAAGGTGGAGGAGAGCTGTGCTGCGTGGCTGGAGAAGGCTTCGTTTCATCCCTTCTACCAGGGCCTATGCCAAACCCCTTGCGCTGTAGTGTACCTTTAAGAAAGACTTCCAATGCCAGTTTAAAGGCTGTGAATGGCAGTGAATCCCCTGCTTTTCTAGTTAAGTTGTTAAAATAGTTGTTACTTTGTTATCGTTGAAAATTGATGCTGCATAAACTGGTTTGAATTTGACTGGCTTCAGCTTCCAAGCATTGGATCTTGTTACGCCTTTTTCTGCTAGATTAAATACCCGTCTGCTCTCAGCAACCTCTTTCCTCTGTAAGTATTCATAGTCTGTGATCAGGTTGCCTCTTAACCTTCTCCTTTATGAACTAAATAGACTGAGCTGTAGTCTCTCCTTGTAAGGCAAGTTTTTCCAGGCGCTCTAATCGCTCTTGTAGCTCTTGTCTGAATCCTTTCCAAGTGTTAGAGGAGGTAGGGAATAAACCAGCTAAGCAGGGGAGGCCCACTTTTGTTTGATTGAGCAGCTCAGTGTCAGGAATTGTTCATCCCTATTGAGAAGACTGAGAGGTACCTCATGATGAAGAAGAAAAACAAAGCAGTGTGTTTCATCTGGCAAATGGAGGGAAAGTCATGTCTCTGTCAAGCATCGCTTTTCTAAAAAGCCCTGTCTTTTCAGTCATTAGCAGAAATTCAAACTAAACCTGTAGTTGCTTTTCCTTCTTGGTCCTTCTGTCCTGTATATTTCCCAACACGTCCTATTGTTGACCTGTGTGGATCAGGTCTCATGACCTCTGATCCTACCCAATGTCTGGGGTAAAGTTTCTATATTTACTTTGTATAATGCCAAAATAAGCATTAAAATGACCATGAGAGGTTCCCAATAGAAGCACCTTGATAATTGCATGATTTTAATTATTTTAAAATAATATGTGTATTATTTGTTACTTTAAAGATATGTAATGTACCATTGATCTACTTCTGCAAAACAAGGCATCTGTATGCGCAGCTCAGCCGACCTATCAATATGGCTTTTCTGGCCAACTCTAGGGCACAAGGCAGTCATACTTTATTATTTGATATAACTGTAAAACAATGAGTTAAAAGGGAACGTCTGTCTCCCTCTTTCTGTTTCTCATTTGCTAAATAGCAAAATAACTACCTATAGGCAGACATGACTATATCCTCATGCCCTACAATTAAATAAGTTTTTATCGTATTAGGATTCTATTTAGTATAAACAACAAATGTGAACGATTGAAGGTCTTAGTGAGGCCTTCGTATTGACTGTATTGCCAGCGGTTTGTTTGTGCTGAGCATTTGGGATTCAATAGAAATATGTTGTAAATATGTTCTGCTTTAATGCTGCTCACATTTAAACATGGTACATTGTTAGGATGAAGCTTGAATTATTGAAGAATCAGAACAACTAACCCTTGATAAAATCAGAATGCTTTAAAAAGTTTAAGCGAATCCTTTGTCCTTCAGGTTATATGACCTGAAAATAAAAGTATGCAAAAGGGTTTAATAAAACATAGGCTACCCTGTGTGAGAGCTCTCTCAAGGCTTTTCAAGGAGTAAATGGTTACCATTACCAGAGGTAATGTACTTCATTTGCTTTCCTAAGAAGCTACTTTGATATTAAGAGAAAATCCTGAGCAAGGATTGGAATTTAAACTCCTGTAGGGTATTTAATCTTGCACCCTAACAGACCAGCAGCTTGTTTGATTCTGAGGTCAACTGTATTACTGGACATCAAACTGGCTTTAATAATTTCAGTGTTATTTCTCAATTTTTACTTTCTTTTTTTTTTAAGTGTGTGCAGCTTCAGTAACAATTTTGAGCTGTTATGTGCTGTGATTACAGAGTAGCTGATGATGGTTCTGTTCAGAGTTTCCCATTAAAAAAAATCCTACATATATTAATAATATTTTTCTCTCTCACCAGTTCTGCATTTTAAGTGCAAAAATTTTTTATTGTAAATATGAAACCGTACATGGTTTCTTTATTGTAACACAGCTGTAGTTGGCTCCCTAGAGTACTTCTCTGAGCAGAGTTTCCCAAGGGAATAGTAGTACATGGGTGCTTTGAGGGTGAAGAGATTCCCCCCCACCCCCTTTCTTAATAATGATTCAGTGGAAATATCTATGTAAAGAAGGTACTATATATATGTGTGTGTATGTTTAAAAATATTTTATGCTTGTGTGTTACATTATGTATTTTGATGTGATTTTGATAAATCCTGTCTATCTGTTTGCAAAGTAAAGCCATCATTCGAATGCACTAGGGCCTGATTTAGTGTTCGCTGAGGTCAGCAGAGAGCTTCCACTTCATTTTGACGGGATTTGGTTCTGGTGCACAAAGAGGGAAAGTTGATCCGCAAGACTGTTGAGCTGTGCTTGGGATAGAAAGAATAGAAACTGCACGCTGGAATGTGGTACTTGCCTCTAGGCACCTGGAGGAGATGATGACCCAATGGAGTTAGAAACAAATATATTCTTGCCGTTTTTGCAATTTCAATTTCCATGTTGTATGAGAAAATTGTAGCCCATTAAACTCATTGCTTCATCTTGTGAGCCACTTTTCCTCTCCTTGCTTTAAAACACTGCAACAGTTTCAACACAAAAGATACTATTCACCTCCTCGAGGCAAATTTGGTTTCTCAAGCACTTACATGTATGATTTTTACATTATATGTTTCTTTTAAATTTCCCCCTCTGGTAGCTCAGGTGGTGGGAAGTGTAAGCTGGGGCATTTAAGAAACTGGTGCAGTGTAAACGCACCTACGCACATACATACCTGCTCTGAAACCTGGCTCAATTTAACCCAAAAAACCCTCAGCAAAGATGTCCTCTTTGATGTTTAACACCGGAGCCTTGTGTTGACAAGTGAAGGTATGAACACTAAATGTAAACATCACCTCTCCTCCCCTTGCTTTTGGCACTAAGAAATGCCATTGTCTTAATGTATAAAATTCTTATGTTTGGCATAGCAGATGAGTTTCATTTTGAGGCTGGAATATGGCTGGTTTTTGTTACAGGCATACATTGATTTCATTTATCTGTAAGTGTAAAACAGAGATTGGAATTTCATCAGGTACCATACCCCCTTGGGTCTGTTTAACTGGACTTGCTGTATGCAAAGGACTGGCAGGTAAATGCATTAAGTATTCATATTGGACACTGGTTTCTTAGGTAAAAACAAAAACTATTCAACTCCCAGTTTATCACGGTCAAGTAATAGATATGAAAATTTACTTCTAGTTGATGAGTGAGGGATTATATTCTGACCTGCCTGATGGTTGGTGGTTGTCAGTTACTTAGCTGACAATAGGTATGCTCCAGTATTTCACATTCTATGCTACTGCACAAATAATAATAGTATTTCCAGTTCTTACAAGTTATGATTATTACCCAACCACCGATGACTGTTCTGTTTGCCTAGTCTTTTCCCTGGAAAGCTCTTTTTTGCTGCCATAGGTCTCTGCATGCTTCCCTACAATCCTGCTGCTCTCCAGTAGGGTTCTGTCAGTGTTTGCTGGATTAGCAGGATAATTTGCTTTCCTGGCATGTTCTGCTTGTCCACAGGGACAGGCTGCTCAAAAGAAGAGAGACCTAACCTGGTGCATCAAGATGCAGCAACTAGAAACTATCATTAGTTCGGAGTTCGAACCTCCCAGCGCTGAACTGCACGGTCTTCAAGAATAGTAAGATTGATGTGTCTGTTGCTGGTTTAACATGCCAGCCTAGCCTGCTTCCAAACTGAGTTGTAGCATTATTATCCTTCAGTGACAGATATGTGCAGTGATGGTGATCTTTGACCTGCATAAAATAAGTCAAAGGAACAAAGCAAAACTTCAAAGAACACGAGAGTGCCCAACACTTTCAAGCTTAATAGAACAATATACTGTTAGCGTGAGTATTGCGGAGATTTAATCGTTTCATCTGTACCTTAGCACGTTTTTGTAATTAGAAATCAGACAATCTTTTTGATTTTAGAGCTAGAATTTCTTTCTCTTTTTTCTTTGTTTTTCCTCAGAAATCAATCCTATGCTTTGATTTTCTTTTAACATTTTGCATATCACATACTCTGATTTATCACAAAAATGTATGTTGCATATGCAGCTAGTAAAGAGCACTTATGGTCCTGTTTTTGACAGAACAAGTCGTTTGAGCCAGCTGCAGTAAAATTTTCCCGATTCAGACTAATGATCAGGAGAATCATTGCAAATTCAAGAATTTTCTGATGTAGGGAGTCAGCAAACAGCTATAAAACCCAGAAGAAATGCATCCTATAATGTACTTTGTTCATTTATTATATACCATAAGGATAGGGATTTTTTTAATTATTTATGATAATAAATTTCTGAGTAAAGGCATTCTGCTGTATTTTGTGATGATAATGAAACTTGAATGATGCAGGGCCTCCCCACAGCATCCTGGTATTAAACGTGTCTTGCAAACAAAATAAGGAGTTGGGTCATATGCTCTTTTAGTTGTTTGGGGGGTTTTTTTGCTATTTAAGTAGGGGTTGAAAGCTTATTTTCTCCTTCTCTCCTGTCTTCCCTTCCCCTCAAGGTAAAACAGGGGCCTAATGCTGTTTCATGTATCAGAAATTCACAATGTTAAAAAGAAGCTCTTAATTAAGGTTCGCTATCGTGCACTTTTTAATGTACGAGAGCTTGTGGAAAGCATCTTAAAGAACCTTTCCAAACATTCTCTGCGAGTTTATAGGGAGCATCACAAATTTTGTCCGCTGGCTGCCTTTATTATCATGCTAAGGGAAAAAAAGGAGGAGTCAGAAATACAATTAAAAAGGCCTTTGCAAGTCACCTGTAAAATCTATGTGCAAATTATGGCAGATGCAACTCAGAGGCTCTATACTAGTTCATTTCTAGTAGCATGATTTTTTTTTCTCTCACTGGTGATCTATTTAAGCAAAAGCTATTGAAGCACAAGGCATTTCCTGGGGAATTAATGATCGGATGGGAGGAGCTGATAACCTAAAGTACAAGTGAGGGCCATCTATCCCAGCCCATCATTAGTCTCCAGAAAATGCCCTGTACTGAGGTCACTGATGTACTGATTTTTTTTTTTTTAAAGTAAAAAGGATAAGGAGCAGTACCAATTTGCTGTCTGCATTTTTAATGATACTTAAATATTGTGCTTATTTAATCTGTTTTAACCTGGTAGATTGATAGGATGACATACTATGCAGTGCTTAAGAACTTGATAAATAATAATGTATGGAGAATTATCAAGAATTGATGCCTCTATACTAGTCAGTTGGAGTACTTTAAAATTTGTTAGTATTTTATTAATTTGATAATTATTAGCCTCCCAAGTACTAAAATTGAAGTCTTACTTTGCTGGTGGTGGCTTTGGTGGTATTACAACTAGAAAGAAGCAAACACTATAAATAGAGTATTAATGGTAACTTTCAGTTTAGGTTTTAGCCCTTACAACATGATATGTGGAGGGTGTATTTTCTGGTAGGTAGTGCGAATAGAGATGCTGTAATAGTAGCTCCTTAGCATTAAAAAGGAAGGTTAATCGAGTTGTAGGTAACGGGGCTAAGACATGGGCAATGGGAATTGGTTCCACTCCTGCTGCTGCCACTGGTTCATCCTGTGGCCATGAGCAAGTCCTTTAATCTCTCCATGCCTCAGTTTCTCAATTTGGAATGCATGTTGCTAATGGCAATTAACTGCTTAACTACTGTTTGCACATTGTTCTGAATTAATAGCTGTCAGGAGAGCCTTTGTTCCCTGTTGTTGTTACCAAATTTGTAAATATTAACAATGGAAAAAAATGAGCTGTTTATCTGATGAATCACAGGTTCTCATCATTTGGTGTGGCAGGCAGGTCCCATCTTCTCCCTTTGCTTGATGATTTCCGTCAGCATTATGAGATGGAGGCCTGTAAAATGTTAAATCTTCTAGATCAGATCTGGCTACAAAATCCTATTTAGACTAATGCTCTGATGTGATTGTGCTGTAATCCAGTGAATTAAGAGAATGATTTTTAAAAAGGGAGCAAGCTATATATTTTATTCGAGGAAATACTTAGCCAGAATCTGTGCAGAACTGAGGAATGTAGTTGGTACGGTTTCCTCAGGAGGGTTCATCCTTGATGAGTTGACCTGGCAGAAACCCATGAGATCAGTAAGTATTGATAGAGCTGCTCTGCATAAGGGCAAGCTGAGGTATGGAGGGACCAAGACTATTTCTGTTCAGGTAGTGAAACACTGACACAGAGGAGAAAGGAATCCAAGGAGTCATATAAGCAGATGCTTTTATATTTATAGAGTATATTCCTCCTGATATTAATTTGGTACGACACCAGTAAAAGAACAGAAACCTGTAGTTCTGTCTTCTGACTGCTGCTTAATGTGTTTAATACCTGGCCCGCAATGGTGAAGAGATACACACCTGGCCACGGCCAGATGACCTTCTTGAAGCTGAAATTATTAATTAAAATGTTTAAATCGTCAAAATAGGTAAAGGTAGATGTGAAATGTGGCTATACATGTGCAGTCACAGGGCTCGTAGCTAATGATATGCAAATTGCTGTAGAGGCTGTTAGTGCCAGGCGCTGCGCTCTCCCGGCTGAGCAGTGAAAAGCCGCGTTTGGCCGTGGCCGACCGATCCCGGGGGCGTTGGCTGGTGGCTCCCGGTGCGCAGGGAGGCAGCCTCGCCGGGACCTCCTTTTCTGAGGGTTTGGGCTGTGCTGGCCACAGAGATGAGCTACCTTAGGGTAAAGGTTGGCCCTTCCTGTGGGAACTTTTTACTTGGTGTTTAACTTAATGTTAGGCTTGGTTCGTTTTGCTCCTTCCATCAGCTCTTTTAGGGCGTGTTGTCCGATGTGGGCCTTTGTGACTCAGGAGGCCGGGCTAGATCTGTCGAGGCCCTTGGTTTTGTGTCTCAGGCTTGTCTTAACCATAGGTGGGTGTTATGTGGCTATAAAATCCACTCTGTAGGATTGTTTGCTTGAACAGATGTTACATTGGCTTCAGAGCTGTAATTATTCTTTATTTATGTCTGGTTGCTTGAAACTGGCATTTAAAGAATGGCAGGTTCTGGGGTAATACAGAAATGTGGGGGGATTTGAATTACATACAGTATGTTAAGTTAATGTGAGGAGAATAATCCACACTGTAAAAATCAGAGACTCCTTCCTAGACCGACAGTGATATAGACATGTTTTTTTTAGGCTTTCAGTGTAGCAATGCAAGACTTTCAAGTGGAAAATTGTTAATTTACTATAATGAATTGAAATGTGAAAAAACAAATATTTAGTTAATTGCCTCATAAATCTGTCTGTTACTATCAGTGGAATTAAATTGATAAACAGTTCTTTAAAATTAATTTCCACATGGCAATGTGCAGATTTTATTTTATTTTATTCAAACTCCATTAGGTATTTGTATGAAAGAAAACATAAATTTGTATTTCTGTCACATTAAAGAGTGTGTGTGACAAAACACACATTTCCTACCGTGGGTACTGAGGTTTTAGTACATTTGGCATAATGAGGAGAGCTCAGTGTTAGTTATTTTCAAAGGCAATACCAGCTGAAAAGTGGAAGTACATCATACTTTCATGACTGTATCATGTCGCTTTACTGTCAGTACAGCTTAACTCAGAGTCCTTTTGCTGTTGGGGTCGGAGGACCGTGGACATGACGCTTGAAGGTCACATGCAGTTTTGGGCTGTTGCCAGTGCTGAAAGTGCTTCAAGAGGCTGAGGGGAAGGCGGGCTCTCTCAGGGGCACTATGAAGCCTATTTCTGGTCACTGCCAGGATGGGAGTTCCCGGTGAGAGGAAGAGGTCAGTGTTTGATGTTACTGGGCCGTATTGCCTCTGCAGCCACCACTTTTCCCAGTTTCGAGCCTGCTGCAGTAGCACTTGCAGGCCCTTGTTATGAAAGGAGGTGGGAAGCTGAGTGCTCTTGTACTTTAATCACCTAATGACATTATGCCTTGTGCAGTATCAGTTTGTCAAAGTAAGTGGGGCACTACACAAAATTAAATCATTTGATACACTCCATCCTTCCAGCAAATGTAATAAGAACATCCTGGCCGACCTCTCCCGGTGACATTCAGCAGGAGAAAACTTGTCTCATGGTGTATGACCCAATGTTCTGGAAACGCACATAAAGATAATTCCTTCTTGCTGTATGGTATTGTTAGATAGTCTTAAATTTCAACTTGATGGTTGTCATCTCGGAGTTTAGTGGTGGATGAAAGGTTGCAAGTTACAGCTGGTCTTACGGTGAAGTTTAATGTCTGAGAGTCAGGACTCCTCAGTTTTCTTTCCACAGCCGTCTCTTACTTCTTGAATGACTGTCATCAGCTTGCTTAAACTTTCATTCCCTCAGTTGTTTTGCTTGACAGTAGTTGCTCTTTCCCAGAGGTGTAATCAGGCATGACTTGCTCTGATTCTTAAAGAGCTTTGAGATCCCCTGAAGAAGCCAGCGAGAGGGACAAAATATTAGTGATAACAGTGACCTATAAGACTTCAGAGGAAGGAGACTGCAAACATGTTTTCATTTAGCTTTAATAATACTTTAATAATCAAAAGAAGAAATGTAATGTTTAATATTTAAACAAAATTGCGTTTACTTTCTTCTCATGTTAAGTGAGTATTAAAGCAGGATGGAAGCTAGTTTACATATTTTTGCACTAGACTATTATTAAATACTGAAATGTGCTGGAGTTGGCCAGCCTCCAATGAATATGACTCAACTTACATTGCATTTTAATATTTGCTTGTTATATAGTATAATATTTCTATTAGACAAATGGCTGATGGTCGGGAATTTAAAAAGGATGCACTTTTATTAAATAACACATTGTGTTCATGTTATGAAAATAAGTGATATTCATTTGCTGATTGACAGCAGAAGGGACAAAAATATAAAGGGTTTGGAGTGTAAATAACTATTATTTAGGATGTAGTAATCCATGTGTCTGGTCTTGAAAATGCATGGAATAGTTAGTGCCATGGGATGTGCGCCTGAGATTCTCCAGAGACTGAAGAGCACAGGAGCTTCCTGTTTGTTTGCCTGTAATAAGTGTTGGTGCCCCAGAAAAATGCATGTGAGTTTTCTTCTCACATATTCCATAAAATACAAACAATCTTGTTAAATCTATCAGGTTTTCAGACCTATATCAGTGGTAAACCTAGTCTGAGATGAGGTGATAATTTTCAGATGAGTTGTGAAACATCTTTTTTCTGGGAATTTGGTCTTAAATGGCTGTGTTTTCTTCATTGTGATATTTCTGTCATTCATGACATGTCATGTCACAGGAGATCTCAAAAAATTCAAAACATAGTTGGGGAAACATATAGTTTCTGTTTGGCTCTGGAAACTGCAGTACTGGGATAATCATTTGCATCACACCCACCTTAAAAATTCAAATAATTTCAGACATGAGGTTGTAGTTTTGGCCAGTCTAAATAAGATTGTGTTATGATTTTGCTCTATCTAAAGAAGTGAAGCTATTTTACACATTTTTTAAGTGCTCATTTTTAGCTTTCAAATCCCAGGGCACGTTTCAAACTTTTGTCAGTAACACCTTCATGCCATATCTCTAATAGCGCAGCATTCCCATGTTGAGTTAAATTTAAGGGTGTTTATTTTTCAGGGATCATAGTACATTTGCTTTACTTTTTCTCAGTGACAAGGTCTGTGATCTGCTGCCTGGTGTGTGTGTGTGTGTCAGTACTTACTGTGGGATAGAGGCAAATTTGATTATTCCTCAGTCGGTTGAGATGTCATGTGTACAATCTATAACATCACTTTAAAAAAATGAAAATCCACTTTAGCTCAAAGTGATGTTTGGTATCTCACTTGATTTTTTTTTTTTTTTTTTTTAAGAAATTCCTAAATTCCATTTAATTTACATTTGTCAAACAGGAAATCTGTGCAGTCAATGTTTGTTGTAACTAATGACCATAGAAGCTCTGTAGCTTTGGCATGTGCTGGTTAGTACTTAAGACTTTCTAAACTCTTGGCAGTGGATGAAGAATTTCGGTTAGCAAGAGGAATATAACAGAAAAGCTAGTTTATACCAATAAGTTGCTGCTGCTGCTTAGAGCTGGCTGTGTTATGAGACCTGGCTTTTTTGTCATTATTAAATGGCTAGGTCCCATCCAACCCTCATTGAATTCACTGGGAAAATTGCCAGTAGCATCAGTTGAAGTTGAACTGTGCCCTTAGAGAGGATGTAAACCTCAGCAATGCTGATGAACTTTGTGCTGCTTTGGTTAAATAATTTTGTCATACTTTGTACTCTGTTTATAAATGAGGAATAAACATTATATGTTTGCTGAAGACGTGAGTTGTATTTGTTATAGATTATCTTCCTCACTAGAAACCAATGATGATAATCCATTGACCTGCTGCGTCTGAATCTATTTAGGAAAAATAAGTACAAAATATTATTATTCTTCCCTAAGCTGAGTGTAACAGGCACCTTATTGCTGTGAGGCTGCTTAAGGTCTAGTGGAAGAATGCTTAAAATTTGGAGTTTGAAACGTTCTAGGTTCTTTCCAAGCTGATGACCATTAAGTCTCATGAAGCCACAAAATCACTGCATCTCCTGCAATTTGCCAGTGCTCAGGATGGGCAATATATTTCACAGCAGCACTGAAAAGGGGATGCGTGTTTACTTGAATTTGAAACGAGTGCCTTGCATTTATTTGATCATCTCTTTCCTTTCCAGTAGATATCACTACAACAAATGGAGGCAATTATATAGGGTTTCAACTGAGAGAAGAATAATTTATTAGATGATAATTTCTCTAGCCAAACAGTGTCCTAAATAACAATCAATTAAATTATATTAGGCTTACAGCACTATTTGTCTGTGTATTGGGGTCTCTGAATCAGTCTGTATGTGTGCACAGTACACAGAGGCCTGCGTGCACTTCTCCTTCAATCTAAAATTGATGAATGAAATAGTCATCCTACTGAATTCTTAATTTTCCTGTGGTGGTATTCTTCAGCACATGTTAACCTTAAGAACATGTGGTTAAAGAGCTGCACAGCATGCGAAAATGCGCAAGGGAATAGAGGTGCCTGTTAGTAAATGGGTGCATTTAGTAGAGCTGTAGGAGTAGCACGGAAGCACTTCTGTGATAAAATACTCAAGCAGTTGAGTCTGCTGATTCATCTGTCTCCAAAAGGATGTGCTAATCAATGATTGTTGTGTAACATTTTTTGAAAGGCTAGATTTATTTCTGTTAGCTGTCTATTGCATATCATTGCCGATATTTCAAGAAAATACTTGCAAAATGTGGGTTTCCATTTTTAAGGAAGCATCCTACAGGTGCCTAGGAAAGTTTTGAGTAGCAATATTAAAGAAAAATTTTAATTGTAAATATGAAAAAAGGTAAAGACAAAAAGTAGAGTTCCAAAATGCTTTTCAGCTCAGATGTAAGAATGCAATCCGTACACATTAAATGATAATAAATTGAAGATTTTGTGTTTACATATATTAAAATACATTTTAATCTTTGAAGCATGTACAAAAAGAAACCTGGACATTTTCAAGAAATTTGTAATAATTTGAGATATCCAGATGAAGGAAAACCAGACTGTAACAAGCATTGTCAGAAGATCTTTAATTGTATCAAATTAGTGTTATGCCTTAGGAGTAACGTAGGTACAAATACACACTTTGTAGCAGTACTATGACATGTTTGCTGTTGATGTGTATAAAGAATAATGCACAGCATGCAACTGAACACAACTAATCCACAACACATTAATATGTAGAGTGCTGGTGCTGATGGGCTTGTGAAGTATGATGGCAGCTAGGAAGCTGTTAGGAGATATCCTGTGAAATGTTTGAATTACAGTGTATATGCTTTGGCAAAGACTTAATGGCTTCATTGCCATCAGTGAATTTTGAAGAAACCTCAGATTCCAGGAGAGATCAACAGAATTAAAAACAAATTAAAAAAAAAAAGAAGAAACTGTCATATTCTGTTAACTCATAAGGGCAATGAAATTTGGAATTTAGGTTGAACCTCTTTCCGTATTCAACCCCCTTGTAGTAATCAGAGTCCCCTTACAGTCACAGCACATCAGCATTTAGTAGAGCTTCCAAATCCAGCTCCTGTCCTGAATGTATTTTGGCATCATTTGATGCCAAAAATGCTCATAAATTTCACATTTCTGTAAGTTTGTTAGAGTTTATCAGTGGTTTAGTGTAAGTCTTAACTAGAATACTGGATTCAGGTGTTTCTGGGAAATTGATATCAATGCCTTGATGTGCATTCATTTATTAAAAGGAAAAAAATGACAACAGAAACAACCCCATAATGTTATGTTAACTAGCTCTTTTATTTACTTACCAGGTGTTTACTCTTATAAATATCGCATGTTGGAAAGCTATTTTATGTGGATGATGTTCTAATGACTGTTTGCCTTTTAATGTCCTTTTGAAGCTGTTGTTATATTATAACCATTTTTCTCTTCAGTTTTCTTTTTTCGCTCTTTTTCCTTCAGTTTTGCTTTTGTTTCTCATACTACAAATTTGAACTGACAAGAAGACTGTAATAGGACTCCACAACATACCTTGAACACACATTGTTAACCAAATTACAATCGCTGATGTCATTTACACATGTTGCCTTTCAAAGGATGAACATGTTCATTTAATTTGCTTTTTAAATATCCATAACCGTGTCCCCAAGCATTTTAATAAAACAGAAACAGTTAATTATTGCTGAATAAGGATATCGAAATATAGTGGTCTGCAGCTTGCATTTAAATATATCTGACAGCACCTCTCTCTTGAAGAGAAAATTGTGTAAACTGCGAGTTATTATCATTTTTAATAAATAAGTCTTATCTTGACTCTGTTTCTCTCTTTCTTTCCCACCCCTCTGCAATACTGTTCAACAACCATACTTTCAGTGGGACCATTTCTATTACAGAGTGATTGAGCTCTGATTTACACATCAATTACCCAACTTCATGGAGATTTTCATGCTCCCCTAGCTGACATCAATGAAGCATAACTGCATAAGCGCTTTATTTCATCCCAGTTTTTGATAACTCAGACTGATAACTAATCATATCGAAAGACAATGTGCTATGATACAGGAAACAATAAATGCTCCCCTTTGAAACCTCGTCTATTCTTTAAATGCTTACTATTCAGGAGCTTATCTCTGTCATCCATTCCCCCAGAATCGTTCCTTCCAAATTCATGTTAAGGAAAGGTTTGGGGCTGCATAATGCCAAAAAGAGGAGAAAATTGAGCGAAAATAGCATTTTCTAAGTACGGGGCGGGGGGGGGACGGGGACGGATGGACGGACTAAAAAGAATGAAGAATATGACAAATATAAGCCAAACCCTTAGCCTCCTAGCTTAAATTTCCATAAATTGCCCAGGGGTCTCTTGGGTGTTATTTTGTTCAGAGGCTTTAATCTTCTGTATTCTCTATCAAATGTGCTACAGGAATGGCATTGTTTTTCATGCAAATTGTTAAGAGATTTAGCTCATGTGGATAGATAACCAGTGACCATCTCAAGTGTTTCTCTACAGAACTGTTGAACGTCAAAGACAGAATATTCTATCTTTTAAAATAAATCATTTATCTTGAAGTGCAGTGATAGATATGTTCTGTGCTAGATATTTTCAGTAACTATTCATGCTATGAAGAAGAACACAGCGTTAAAGCAAGTGTTAAATATGAAAGATGGTGAGAAGTTATAAAGCTATTCTGTCGTGGCTTGATTGGTCTCTGTCAAGTAGTAAAATTACCAGAGCAAAGATGTAAGTTCAATGGTGATAAACAGAGGAAGAGGAATTTTGCTATTTTAAGTGTGGTCCTGCTTATGATGTTTATCATTAAATGAAACAAAGGCTTTAGCTGAGCAGGGAAGATATGTTAAGTTGGCCATATTACTGCTTAAAGATCAGGTTTTGAAATTCTCCTCATTTACTGAATACATTTTAAGACCTGCAATGAAATTTAAGACCTGAGGCTGCTTTTTCTTTTTTTCATTTGGAAAAAATGTATTGAAATACCAGAGTGTATACTGGGAGAATCTGAATATACCAAGGAAGCCTGTTCTCCTTCCCTTGTACTATATTGTGCTACATGAAATCAATGAAGTTATGGTGAGATAAATCTGGAGTTATGTAGAGTTGAATTCCCATTGTAATGTGTTTGCTAGAAGTAGTCTTTTACCTAGTTTGATTATCAGGTGAAATGCTTTTTGCCTTACATTTTTACTCACCTTGAAAAAGAATTGCCCTGGTGTGGAAAAGCATGCATGTATTTTAAGCATGGGAATATTCTCATTGACCCAAGTTGGATTTCTCATGGAAGTGAAATATGTTCATGAGGGGTTTTTGATTTGGGATGTTTAATACCTTGTGCAGGCATATGAGTTAGTTTTCGAGGAAGCCCAGTTTCTGAGTTTACTTCACCAACTTCTTGAGTGCTCATGGCAGAGCAACAATTCTGTCCCAAAGTCAGAACTATGAAGAAATAACCTGGGGAAAGGACTTCAGTTCTCAAATGTATATACTTTTATATCCATTGTGTCTTAGTTCAGAAGGTTGTGTTTATTTCTTGTTTCCACAAATGACAAACACTTCAGTTTGAGGACTTCTTTCATCATTTAGGCATATCTGATATTTTAAGTGGGGGTGGAACTAGTACAGGGGAATATTTGATTTGATCATGGAGTGCATTTTTGTGAATTCAGACACATTAATGAGAATGGCAACTACTTCTTCCTTAACTTGTGGATAAATGCTGTTTTTCTTGACTGTTGTTCTTTTGTCCTTGCGGACGTAGCCTGTCACTACCATAAAGCCTCTCTGCTCTAGCTTTTTTATTGATTCTTTCCCTATTGGGCTTTTGTTTTGACTGGATCAACAGAACAGTGTTCTGTTCTCGTTCATGATTCTTCTGCAACATTAGGTGCTTGATAATTTTTTTTTTCTCTTCTACTTTTTCTTCATATCACAGTGACTGCTCCCTCAAACTTGTCTGGTCTGACTTTCTTCTACTCTTTCTCCTGTCTTTCAGGCTCTTGTCTGCCTTGCCTAGCCTTCTGCGCTTTGGGAGACTACTTCTGTGGCTTTAGATAAACCCCGAATGCTAGGTCTCAGCCTTTAGCTGTTGGTCTTGTTTCTTCAGCTTTCCTTTAACTCTTCCCTCTAACCTCTTGCTCTGTTGCAGTCTGTTTTAAAAGTTTTTTTCTTTTCCCTCCAGATCTTTTGCACCACATTCTCTCACTTTCACCACACGATTGCACTGCTCTTTCCAGTGCCCCAAATTTTATTCTTCTAGTTCTCCTTTTTGTAGACAGTGCATATGTGACTTCCATCTCTTACCACCAGATCCGCATTTTTAGCTTCCAATCCAGAACGTACTTGCATGCCTATTATCTTTTGCCGTGATATAACCTCCTCCTGCCTCAGCCATCTTTTACTCTTCTCCATTCTCTGCTTGATCCGGATTGTCCCTGCAGCCGTCGTGGGCCACAGCGGGTGTGAA
Source organism: Balaeniceps rex (assembly GCA_013401315.1). NCBI lineage: Eukaryota > Metazoa > Chordata > Aves > Pelecaniformes > Balaenicipitidae > Balaeniceps > Balaeniceps rex. The sequence goes on from VYZW01031947.1 coordinate 33,924, forward strand.
GGGTGCAGCTCCATGGGCCTCCCTGATAGTCTGCAGATTCATACAGGCTGAGCACCTGGCCTGTCACGGTGCCTCAGCTCACCGCTGTCCCTTAGGGTGTCCGTAGCTGAGAAGCGTGACAAATGGATGTATGCTGGTCTGATTTTAAAGGATTAATGATCAAATGCTGTTATTCGAAATGCATTTGCAGCCTGCCTCTACGTTAAACATACCAAAACAATAATACAGTTATGGTTAATATTCTTTCTGCCATATCCAGCACGATGGTAATTTGTAGATCAGCGGTCTCATGTGCTCATGTAGCGTTCTTATTGCTCACCATTCCTGATCTTCTCAGATTTATGTACAGACTTCCCCATTCAAATTCGATTATTAATCTAGTAAGTGGTAACAAAACAATAAAGCTCATGTATTTAAACTACATTGTCACGTAATAGCTGTGTCTAGGGAACTGGCCCTCTCAGATACAGTGAGTATTATGGCCTGCAGCTACTTTCTTCTAAATCTCTTTTTTTAAAATGTTTGCAAAAGTCTGTATTTGTGATTTCCTACTCTCCCAGCTTTAGAGCAGTCATGAAATATTTCTCATACTAATGAGACAGACTGAACTCTGGTGTTCCTTATGGTATCTGACTATAGTTTTCACTGACACCTTCACCACTAATCACATATCTGTATTTCACAGAACATTAGTTAAGCTAAATATTAAACATAAGTTCCAGAGATTGCATTGTGGCTGCATTAAGAGTTTCTGGAGAGCATCCCATTAGGTTCTCAGTGCACTCCAGCCTTAAGATCTAATCAGCATCCCTCTTTGGATTACAAAGGAACCCAAAGAAGTTGTTACGCTAATCTGTGTATGATCTTATAATGTTTGACTTTCCTTAGCTACAATCAGTGCCCTGTCAAGCATTCCCATAGCAAAAGTACATTTGCAGAGAAATAAGCCAAGTAAATTGACCTGACAGGATGAGCAACCACTTCCTTTTGAATAGATACTTTGTACACTTAAGGCTGGGATGTGACTGTGTGAGTGGAAAGTTCAAAATGAACTTTCAATTTTTTTGTTGTTTTTCTCACAAGAGAATATATGACAGAGAGATTTGGAGTGATGCAAAGGTAGCAATTCACTTAGGGTTTTGCTTGTGTTGTAAAATGGATGCTCACAGTTTGGTAGTCTGTAAACATCGTTGGGGTCCAGAGCCTGAGATGCGCCTTTGTGCTCACCTCTTGGGTGCATGGAACAGATATCTTCCATAAACACACGCACTAAAAGAGAAGTACTTCAGTATGTTGTGTTGGAAAATACTGGGTTTTTTCAGCCTCTTGCTGTTGACATTATACATACTGTCTTAGCTTAAGTTAATGTCTTTTAAAGTGATTATGCCATTTTGAATTACTGCTGTTTTCATGATTTTTGAATTTGTGGTTTTGTAATGTGTCACAAAACATATCTAAACAGTCTTAGAGCCTTTGGTGCTTTTTCTCAGATAGGATATGCCATAATGCCTCACTTGGTTCCTAAATACTTTGCATGCTGGAGACCAGAGCTAGCTTTTAGATAACGAAGTGCTGGAACCTCACACGAAGAGTGAGATCTGTTCTGTGCTGTAATCTGTGATTCTGTGATCTGTGTGTTCAGTGGCCAGATTCGGTTTGATTTGAGTGGGCCCAGGATTTCACCCTGAAACTCCAGGCCAAGGTTGCCATTGGGAAGCTGTAAAACGCAGCTCTAACTTCCATGAATAATTCTTTCTGAAGTGAATGCCGGCAGTGCCTGGGATAGGACTGCTCCCATAAGCAAAGATTACTTATGTAGGATATAAAATCGTGCTTACACTAGATCCACTCTGCTGGGGTCAAGACTGGGCTCATAACTTCATAATGATCTAATCTTGCTGCAAGAGTCACACAATCTATGGGTCAAATTGCCAAAGAAATCCCTAGAAAGATCTCCTATGAGAGGGGTGAATACAGTGTGTTCCTACTGCTCCCGGGCTGGATTATTCCTGGGCTAAACCACCCCCTACTCCAGAAGAGTTGTGGGAAGAGATGGAGTCGACCTTGTCCTCATCTTCGTGTACGAATTTGGGAAACAGGTTGTATTCACTTATTCTCATACCTGTGGATTTTAATCTTGATTTAGGAGATGAAAGGGAGGGAGACTCGTGCCCCCCTTCACCTTTTAATGAACAGGTCACTTGTGGTTTGCAGTATTGTGTCAGCAATATGATCACGTACAGTATAGTCAAGTGACTGTTGCTTACAACAATTTCCCTTCTGTCTCCCTCAGAAAACCAGCAAATAGTACTATAGATTCTGCAAAAATACCAAGAATGATTATAACAGTGTTCTGGAGCTTGATGTTGGTGCCAGTGACGTCACTACATCAAAAGGTGTTATAAATAAATAAATAAAATGTGGCATCTTTTCAGCCTTCTAACTTGTAAAAGGAAAATGTGGATGGAAATCACTCACCTCAGCCTGTGTAGGTGGCTTTGCATTCTGTTTACAAGCCGTACTCAAGCCTTATTCAATCCAAGCCTGAGTGATCTTGAATTGCTTAAACCAATTATTAATTCATATTTTTTATTTAGGGATCTCATTGTGGCATTAGTCTTTCTTTTTTTCTTTCCTTCCCTGTACAAAAACAAGAATATGAATGTAAGGATACATGGAGTCATCAGGCAACAGACATATGCTTTCCTGTGCTCTCTGCAGGGCTTGCAGGTTCAAACGCAACCTGCCTGAATCATAAGAACTTTAATTGAGTAGATAAAGAGGTCCTCATAATTATAAACTGCAGTAGGTATAACAAGAGGCTAAATACATAGCTGTGGTTTTAATTAGCTGGTGCTTCAAATTAGTAATTGTGGTTTCACTCAGAAATCAGTGACTTTATACACTGTTAAAGCCTCATCACTGTGCAGTTCATTCCTCATTATATCTCTCGGTGTGAAGCTTTCAATACAACATCATGCTGAGCTAAAAAGGCAAAAGTTGTAGATATTTGGTTATCTTCCAAGTGCAGTGGAGCTCTATGGAGATTTAATTCATTCTCGCCAGAGACAGGAGAATTAACTGTTCTTTGTTACATATGTAGTACGTATGTTTGTATGTATGCATTTGTACAGAGGGTGTGCATGGATGTGTGCATGCATGTGCAGAAACCTATCAGGGAAATACTGCTTACAACAGATAACATCAGTGCATATACTGAATTTGCTATTCAGATTGTCGTCTGGAATTTGGTAGCTAATTAACTGACACAAAGCAGAGCCAAAAGCCTCATAACAAATCAAATACGGGTTGAAAGCACAGAAGTGTCCCTTAATGCTTGTCACACGAGAGGCTGTCAGTGCAAGTTGAAGCATGCATCTTTTCCTTTCCTCTTTCCTTTCCTTTTTTCCCCCCTCCTTCAGGGTTTATAATTATATCTTTTCCCTCAGAGGAGCAGGAGGTAGTTTGCAAAGCCAAGAGACCAAAGTATTTCAGTGCTATTCAGGGGAGAAGTGAATGTGGTCTCTCAGCTTGTCATCTAGGTCTGGCAGGTGCACAAAGTAAGCTGACATACAGATAAGTGCCCCTCACCATTGCTACGCTGAGGCGCTACGTCCTTTTCTGTTTGCTTGTTTATGTGTAGAATTATCTGATACTGGAATCAACCATCCTAAAGTCTCTTCCGGGAGCCTGCTACAAAAACACTTTTTAAAACACCCTTGATGCCCACAATGAAACCGTACATAAATTTTAACAAGTACATGGGACAGAATTAGGTGGTCTAAATCACATGAAGCTGAACTGGAGCATTGGGATGGATGAAGACAAGTGTTACACACTTAAATGGATTTGAAGATGTTGCTGTGCTTCCTTGATGTTTAGACAAATGTTTAGACATTTGCTTTCTCTGCACAAACATAGTCTTTGTGGGCACACGTGTGTGTGTTTGTGTGTGTGCGTGCACGCGCATGTATTTTGCAGACTGTTCATACAAATGTGTCAAAATGAATTTTTTTCTTCTGCATAATGCTCTGTTAATTTGTAAAGAACATTTTTGCCTGCTTTCATTTTAGAAGTGTACTGACTGTCCTGTTGCCCAATTCCATGTAGTATTATGATTCCAAATTTATATTTGGGAAAATTATTCAGTGGCTGCTTCTTTCTTTCAGAATTGTCCTCAGGAGTTGCATTGTTTCTGATGTTTTGCTGCTCTTACTGATAGTAATGAACATGTAACTAAATTATCAGGAAAATAATGTGTTGTCTTTTTCTGTCTTTCTCTTCTTCAGTCACTATGAGCAAGACCGGAGTGCACTTAAGCGGAAAGAATGGGAGAGAAGAAACCAGGAAGTCCAGCAAGATGAAGATCTCTTTGCTTCAGGTTTTAACCTCTTTGGGGAACCCTACAAGGTAAATTGCATTGTTATGCTTTACATTTTCAGAATGTCTTTTACCTGAATGCTTTTTAGAAAAAAAAAAAAAGTTTCTCATCACCTTGAAGAAATGAAAGTGTCACATCTGCCTTGGTACTTATACTCTTGAATACACTGATTACCCAAATCAGCGTATGGGAGCAGAGCAAACTGAATGCTCTGCCCAGCATCGCATGCTAGCATTGACAGAATCAGGAATTTTGGTTACAGTCCAGTTCAAGATTTCTTCCTCTAAACACACAGCAAAATCCTACAATAGACGTATGTGCAGCTGATATCTCTACAAGTGGGTTCATACCTACAAAGCTAGCACTTAGTCCTTTTATTTTTAAGAAGAAAATATACCCGAGTTGTTAAAACCAATGTCCTCTCTATAGATAATGAGTCCATAAGCTTTCTTGTGCAATCATAACCATCCAAAGAAGTCTTTTGGGAGACTGTCTGAATCTTTGGGGAGCATAACAAGTGTATGAAAGGGACTTGTGACAAGTCTTATTCTCTCTAAGGAGCTTTGCTGCCTGAGATTTTCATCACCAAGGGATGTCCCCCTTTATGATTTCTGCTGCTTTGATTTTCAGTAAGACATTCCCTGAAGAATTCATCAGAATGTAAATTTCCATATCTTTTTCTCCTCCCAATCAGTGACATCCATTGAAAGGCCACCACTTCATCTTTCCATTTTACATTGTTAGCAGCTGTAGGGAGGATGAGGGCTCTTTGAAAATTGCCTGAAAAGGAGGAGGAAAGACTGGCAATGTTATCAAATGGTGTCTAATAAATATAGACTGGGAGAGTGTGATGGATACACTTGACTCCTAGCTGTACTTTGGTTCAGGCTGACTAAGGAGCAACAGGCCTCATGTCCTTGGGGTGAACTTGCGAGCTGGAAAGCCCCTGGCTCACGTACAAGGGAGTGAAGGTGTCTTGAAAAATATTTCGAAAGGTGCTTTTGAAACCCAAAAGTGCAAGATAACCAAAGTACAGAACAAGATACCAGAGCTAAAATGAAGACATCTATCTTGTCTGTACTATTGACTAGCAGCCAACTACTTCACCCTATAAATATTACCATCAGGATGGGCCCAATTCGAGCTCTCCCTGAATTGCAGCTGGACTGCACGCCAGGTGACTCTCCCCTTGAACAGGGATGCCTCTCAAGGGTAGAGATTCCTCATCTGAGATTAAGAGATCCTTCTTTACCCGAAGTGGAGAGATCCCTTACCTGTGACAGATCCTCAGTGACTGATACCATGCTGAATTAATACTAATGAAACATTACTAATCCATGTANCTTGTCAAATTATTATTTTACTTCAATAAAACATATTGCTGCTTCTCTCTTTTGAGTGAGGTGCATTCCACTCATCTGTGACAGAGACTTATTCAGCCAAATAAGGACTATGCACTAGGACAGTTTATTTGTGGGGTCTTTTTGTTTTGTTTTTATAAAAATCTAATCAATGCACTATTTCTGCATTGGACCACATTTTAGCACCTTTGTTTATGGGAATAATAGCTTACTATAAACTGATTTTGTTGAGACTTCCTGCAGGTTGTGCAAACTTTTTCATTTGTGTAAGCAGTCATTTGGATTTCAGTAGGTAGACCAATATGCAAATCACTGCAAAATTTTTTGTCAGGAACTAAAAGCACGCCTCCCCAATATCTATTGTACCGTAAGTATGATAATATCTGATTTTACATCTGTTTAGTGTGCATGTATTTGCAGCAAGCATACACAGAGCGTATGTTTGGTCAAAAACTGAACAACTAAAAAGCAAAAAATTATCCTGGTGATTTTCCTGAGCAGAAATTTTTTTTTTTAATTGCTTTTCACCTGCTTGGCAGAGAAGTTTGTGAGATCTGTGGGACTGAGCAAAGCATAATGTATTACTATCCCAAAAAAGCATTCTAATTATAAATTGCAAAAGGTAAGAGGAATTGCATGCAAAAATAGTTACACCCGTCTTAAATTTGCAAAACAGAGAGAG
>VYZW01031948.1:0-10202 GCA_013401315.1 Balaeniceps rex
CAGCCCAGGCCGCCTCCAACCTTGACGTCACTGATGAGCATATTTGAAGCTATTACTTATTAGAGATTGCTAGTTTCTTTAGTGTTAAATACAGTTTGTTATGATGCTGTTTTGCAGGTAGCTAAAGAAGATAAGGATCAGGAAGAAGAAAGCAGACCATCCATGGACTTATTTAAGGCCATCTTTGTGAGTTCCTCAGACGAAAAATCATCTTCCTCTGAAGAAGAGAGTGATGAAGAACAGCAACCAGCTACTTCGGTAATAGATTCAGAAACCACCAAGCAAGTTGACCTACCAGACAGTTCTTCATCTAATGTACAAGGTAGTACTTAATGGATGTTCATTTTTATAAATACCTTGTAAAAGCTTCATTTATGAATCAAATACTCCAAGACTGCTAGGACAGTGCTATGCTCTTGTGCAGATCATCTGCAATTGGTGGAGCTGGGCGTGTAGAAAATGTGAATAATAGAGCGCTGAATAAGGCCTTGCATGTTATAGTGTTACTTACTTTGCCATGTGTCTTGCGGAGATTTTACAAGCAAACTGCCCTATGGAATATGCTTGTTAAACAGTGAGGGGGAACAAAACATCTAACGTTAGAGCATACTTCACTGAGAAATACAGGGAAACTTTTATACCTATGACAAATTGTAAGATAGATTGATAAATTATGACTGTCTTATGGTGGATGTTTGACAAATTCAGAAATAACTTGTATTTCATTGATAATTAAATTCACTGTCTAAATACTGACATTCCAGTGAAATATGATGTTGAAATAATTTTACTACGACATCAAAAAGTTGCATTTTATTTGTATTCTAGTTATAAAAGTTGCCAGAATACTTCCACAAGAGAGGGAGAAGACCAATCTTTCACTCTACTTCCTAATAAAATTTAATAAGCGAGCTGTAAAAAGTTCCCATATTTTCAGGTTGTCATTAAATTAACAAAAGGTCCAATATACTTAGCTTACAATGGAAATACTTTGTCCACTTACTGTCACAGTTGGTTCTGTTAACATCTAACTTTTAGTGTTTAATTTTATACATCTTGTGGAGTCTTTTATTCATTCTAAGTAAAGGAAAAGTAGTAGTGTGTCACTAAATAAAACAAACGCGTACGCTGATATTAATTTAATTAGTAATTGTATAGTGTAAAAGCTCAATTTTGATTAAAAAGGAAAAAAAACCCCAACAACCATTATGTTGATATGTTTCAGAATGTCAGCTATCCAATTGGCCAAAGCAGTCCACGGAGATACAGGATGCTGATCAATTTGCTTGCTTAGAGGTTTTAAGAAAGCCTCCATTAACTTTCTTCAGCACTTACTGGAAAAAGTGTTACCTTGTTTTCCTTTCAAATAAAGAAGTTTTTGTTTTTTTCATAGAGAATGTGGCTCCTACAACTGATCCTGGCGTTTCTTTGTTGCCTACTTCAAAGCAGGAACTGGATGCAGCAGAGGAATTTGGACCAAAGTTGCCTCCAGCCTTTTCTTCTGGTAGGTTCTGTAGATTTCTACTGTGCAAATTCTGCACACTGAAGTTGTACGTAAGATATACGATAGCTATCTTTAAAAAACATTTGTGAATAGGCACTTTACTTCTTAATGCCTGTGTTATGTCAAACTGACATCAGCAAATGCTTTGTTACCATGCTGTGATCCACTAGCAGGAACCTCTTTGCCTGTGTACCAATTTTGTTGTAGCTCTATAGAGGCAATGATAAAAAACTGCAATGAAAATACAGGACCAGCCTTGCAATTTCTTTTAATAACAGATGGTGAAGGCATTTAATTACAGTAGGAAGGTTGCAGTTAGGAGTTTTGGGTGTTTCATTTCCACTTGAAAGCTTAGGTTTGTTTATTTTTTTTTAAACTATCCTATTAGATTAAAAGCAATGTAGAATTTAATAATAAAATTACTTTTTTTGTCATGGGTTTTTTGTTTCTGCATTTGCTTTGCGTTTTAGGCCCTACTTGGCAACAAGAACCAATGGTGCCAGCAAGTTTTCCTGGGCCTAGTAGGAGAGAAAAACATAGAAAGCACAGAGAGAAACACAAGACTAAGAGAGAACACAAACACAAAAAGGAAAAGGTATTTAATTTAAATAAACAATTTATTTATGCTTTGATCTGCCAGTCAAAATATTTTATTATTTATGATAGGTTGTAGAAAATAGGTATACTGGGACTAGAGTTTAAGCAGCTGAGTTTCTCGGGTGTCTTGAAACCTGAACTCCAGAACAGAAAACTATCCAACTAGGGTACTGCTTTTTCCATATAAACAATGTGACTACAGATACAGTATTGTGGGTAGTTTAATGTTGTATGCTGAAGATGTCAGGCATATTCTGAGAACTGCATGTAATTCATGGCTTGCATACAAATAATAATGAAACTTTATTTTAGGGGGGTTGAATGCTTGGGATGAAATGCGTGATTTTGGTACATATTTTTAAGCTCAGTCTGAGTAGTGGAAAAGAGTCATTAAGTGTTCTGTTTCAGTTAAGCTTGGAATCTACACGGAAATCAGCTTTTTGCTGTTGTTGCCTTTCAGAAAACCCCAAGTCTTCCATAATGAAATAAGGGATTATTTATCTTCTTTTTACAGAAAAAGAAACATAAGAAACAGAAAAACAAAGGAAAACACAAGAATAAAAAATCAGAAAAAGACAGCAGCTCAGATACTGCAGATAGCAGTGACAGCCTTAGTGATATAGAAACCACAGGCTTGTCACCCAAAGAACTTCTACGAAGGTAAACAGAAAGTTTACTTAAACACTTGCAAATTTTGCAGTGGATAACTAAAACCTCAATTTATGAATTATCATTCTAGTGAACCTATTTTCAGCAAATATGCAGCCAGTCTTTTTATGAATATAAAATACTGCTCAAGTTTTTTTAAGAAAGTGAGGAAAGATTACAAATATTAGGTATCTTAAGCTAGAGGGTAATTAATTTTAGGATAGAAGCCTCTTGGGGTAACGGGCACTAAATACCCAACTCTGCTAGTTAATGGAGGTTATAGTTAAAGATGACTGATATTTTTGGAAGGTATTTTGAATGGAAATTAAAAATTCAACACGTGCAGGTGGTGATTCATATTTCCGTTACTTTGTCTACTTCTCTTTACTTGGAGACATTGGAAGCAACATTGTCTGCTTCAGAATGTTTTGAGTCTGCTTCGGTTTGTTGATAATTAGCATGAGATGCAATTCAAATAGATCCATTGTGTGGCATTGCTTGAGATAATTCTGTGCTGGAGCAGGGAGCAGTGAAGCAAGCAGAACAATGCTTGAGTCATGTACATGTTGGCTAAATTTAGGCTGTGCTGTTACATTTTTATAAGCTAGAGACTTCAACATAGTGCCAACAGAAATGTGAAAATCGAAAAAGAATTATTTGCAATTTCATTTTGCTCACACACTTGAAGTAAAGTACAAACAAAAGTAACTGACTGTAGTTCAGATCATAGTCAACTGTAAGTGCATCCCATGTGGAACAGTCACTGCGTTGGCTTGTGTTTAGCTGAAGGAGAGTTTTCAACGTATTTGTTGAAACACCACATCCAGCTGGCCTAATGGCAAGATGATTGGGGTCTAGGCGTTTAGTGGAATGGACATGTACCAATGGAAAGGCTGGGATTCCAAAGGACTCTGCCTTCCATTCCTTTGGAACTGAGCTTCAGTTATGCATTGTTTTCTAATTAAAAAAAAGAAACTACTTCTCCTTTGATTTCTAAATATATGTTTTTATGCATATTGCACAGAATAGTTAGACTTCTTTGTATAAGCAGTTATTTTGGAAGTCTGCACATTTGCATATGTCTCTCTACATCACTGAGAGAATGTTTTTTATCTCGCATAACTCGGATCTGTCTCTTAAACTTAGGTTTAAGAAACTGCTCAAGTAATTAAATGTTCTTAATGTTGCATGTTACTATTCAGTCTGACCTCTTTCTTTTTCTTTCTCCCTTTTAGATTAAAACAACTTCAGTATTGAAGAAGTAGCTTGCTTTCTTCAGTGCTGTGTGACTTTTGATCTCAAGTTTTTGATCTCCTCCATGATGGTAGATCAATCATGTATACTTTGAAGCACTGTAGATACTGTATTCATATTGAATTTGTTTGAAAGTAAATGTGCATATGTTTATTTTGTGATGCTTCATATGTTCAAAATGTATGGATTATGGAATGTTGAAAAGAATTCTTTCTGGGCAGCATAATCTGAAATACTGCAGGCTCTGTTTTAATTAACATGAAACAAGATATTTTAATAAACTTAACTATTAAAAATCATTTTTGTATGGTAAGTCATTGCCTAGGACCTCTGAAATGCTGGAGAGTAAATTTCAGTCTAGATTAAGTTAGGAAGTTTAAAGCAATGTAAAATTTGTTTTGGGTGCAAGTATTTTTTTATGAGTCTAATGTAGAATTTCATATTGCAGTTTTGCAGTATCTGGCTGTATTTGGAGTTATTTTTCCATCTCCAAATTGTATAAGAATTTACGATAGCAGATGCAAAGCAATAAACTGTCACTTTGACACAAATTATTAAGGCTAATGTACTAAAAGATGAGTACTATAATTATAATCTGTCTTATTTTATGTAGTTACAATGAAAACTGTTTATACCACTTTTCTCTTTGTTTCATGCACTACATTTAAAAAGCAATTGTCATCTTGTAGAATTATTTTCTAATATAAACTATGAAATAATACTGAACTGCTCTTTGAATGATCAGGCTGTTACAATAGACGCACAGAACTTCTCTTTCCAGGTGCACAGGGAAACCAAGAATATTCCTGCTTAAAACTATGAACAAAAGCCCTAAACTGAAATTCGCTTTTGTAGATGGCAGTTCTCTGGGGTCTGATTTAATGTATATTTTGGTATCCACAGCTTTGTGACAGCTCTTGATGAGAGCAAAGTGATAGAATAGTCTTGTGTTCACACACAGATTGTGTGGTTTTAAATGTAAAGTCAACAAGAAAACTTGAGTGGTGGAGGGAAGAATAAGAAATTGGGCCTTGAGATTGGCTCCGTTACAGGAAAAAATAAACGCAACAACTGCATTGCACGGTAGTTGCTTGGAGTTTAAAGCTTCAAAGGTGTTTTGGCGGGAGCAGTAAGGCAGCTGCAGTAAGGCAGCTGCGGGAGGAACAAACCTGTGTCTGCACCCTTCTGTGGCAGCGGCTGGTGGGGCCTGGCCCTGAGCGCAGCTCTCCCGCTGCGGGATGGCTGCCGCCGCTGCCTCAGGTAGCACATGGGGCCCAGTGGCGGTGGGGAGCAGCCGTGGGGACCCTTTGGCCCTGGGGCCGCTGCCGGAGCCAAAGCCTTCCACAGCCGAGGGTTGCCATGAGCCGACAGCACAGGTAGGTCGGGGAGGGAGGGTCTGGCCTTAGGGAGGCCGGGCTCTGTGGCCCTGGGTCAGGGGCTGCTGGAAGCTGAGGGTTGAAAAGCTCTCTGTCACTTTACCTGTGTGGTTAATGCTCATGGCAGCCGTTTTTTTGTTAGCTCTGTGCACACAAATGCATGCTGGACAGTCATGAGCAAACTCCTAAATGACTGAAGAAAAGACTTTTCAGAATATCTTTGACAAAATTTGTAAGGGTCTTGGCTAAAATGTGTGGCCTAAGAGCTTGATGTGCTGCCCTTTGACGGGCCAGAATCAAGAAAACAAGTGTTTAACAGACTTGAGAGAGACTTCATGAGATTTAAAGATAATTATTACTTTTCATGAGAGGAATAAGAATTGGGAAACAAAACCAAACCAAAACGAACCTCCTTCCCCTCCAGAGAAATAAAATCCACATCTGTCAACCTTTCTTTCTCAACCAGATTTGGTAACTTTGCTCCAAGCCGGTACCAAAGAGAGGATGTGAACCCTTCTCACACAAGTGGAACTTAAAATTTTTATTCTCCTCTGGTTCTTGCTTTCATGCTCCCCCTCGTGGACTAAGCTGTCAAAAATAATTTCAAGGAAAAATATTCCTAAACTTTGCTCTGTTCCTTTACAGATCCAATTTAAAATTCTGAGAGGACACAGTGATACTGTGAGCTCCTGCCATTTTTGCTTTGAAGACACAAAAATACTTTCATGCTCTTATGATAGAACAGTGAAGCTCTGGGTATGTTATGAACACACAACAAAAAAATAAAAAAAAAAAAATCAGCTGAAATCAAACAAGGAATGTTATCCAGGCATGAAGATTGACTGAATCGTCAAGGAGCCTTCTGAAGATATTTTACTGAAGTTTAAAAATAGCAACTGTAAATGTTTTTGCAGTCACAGATAAATAGTAAAACTCCTATTTCATACTTCCCACGTATTCTTTGACATTAAACGGTGACCCTTGTAAGCATATGTAGCATGAACTGAGTAAGAGCTGTAGTTTATTAATATTTTAAAACTGTAAGTTGATACACAAAGCTTACTCTTTTCCTCCTGAAAGTTCCTTTTTCTGACTTGTTTATGTGTATGGCTGTTTGTGGAGGAGACGTAGAAGTTAGGGATCACACAGTTGTTACCAGCATGGCCGTGGTGTTTTCATACTCGTTGCTTGCTTTTTCCTTTTATTTAAATCTTGATTTTCACCCTTTATTTTCTTGCTCCTCCACGTTCTGTGTAGTTAGCTGGGGTTTCCCTAGAATTCCAGCCATGCCAGGCAGGGCAACGGTGAGATCTGAACTGGGGAAGTGTACAGATATTCTGGGTGATCAAATGTAAATTTAGTCTAAAAGATAGCTTGGGAGACATATAGTTATGTGAGCCCTTGAATTTTATGCAAGCAAATAACGATGTAGCTGTGCTAAATAGATTGCAGGCATTGAGATCTGGCATATATTAAACAGTCATGACTTGATTTAAGAATTGGTAATGAGTTATAGTAATGCCTTAATATGATACGAATACAGATGAAGTAGTTTTATAAAGGATCTAAAATGTTGACTTCTTACCAATGCAGTTTCTACTGTAATCCAAACCTTTTTTCAAATGTACTGAAAAAAACCAAGAACGCCAAAAGTGTAAAAAGTCCAGGCAATTCTCAGGTTAGCACCATTATGTGATCCAAGAGCTGTGGATAGCTAGATCCAAGAAATCAGGAAGTCTAGAAAGAAAAAAGTCCTGTCTTCTAATGATCAGTTCCGAAGTAAATAAACATGTGGAGATCTTCGGCAAATACTGTAGTTAGGAGAAATAAAAATAAGTGTATCTCAGCATGTTAGTCATGACATTTACAGTTTAATAACTGTCAGATTGATAGTTCCAGACTTTCCTGCTTTGTCTGAACTGGGAACTGGAGCTTCTATTTTTCTATCTTTAGCGAAATGTTATTCAGCTGTCTTATGTGTAAGTAAACTGAAATCAAGACCCCAAAATAAGAAAATAATCCATTAATTTTTTTAAGCACAGTAGATCATGAATGTTCTTTTTGCTGGAAAGGCTACAATGTGCCACTTGCCTGAAGTGTGGAAGGATTAATCTGTCTAAGAAATTTTATCTTTATAATTTTTATCTAAGAAAGATTTATTCAACACTTGTTGAGCAATACTTATTTTTCAGAATCTATCTAAAGTATTTGACTGAGTATTGGGAACTTTCTGATAGCAATGTATAGGCAAGATTATGTTAGTTTATTTTGATAAACTTAATTTTGTCTGGACAAGCCTAACTTCCTCCTCTGCAGGAACAGCTGAAGCAATTAGAATTCAGGAGAGTATGGAAGACTTGGTTCACGGGGGGCTAGGCCAGCCCTGACAATTTCACTTTGGAGTTCTCTTTTTTTCCTTTGAAACCATAGATATCAAGTGACTGCATGTACTAAGAAAGCATTTGAAGTTCCTCTTGAGAACAGACAGTATCTCACTGACAGTCCACACATCTTTTGGAAAACAAAGATTAATAGGGCGCACAGCAGACAAAGACTAGATAAGTCTAGAAGGGCAGTTGTGACTGCAAGGCTTTTTTGACTCAGAAAAATAGAACAAGAACATAAGGTAACTTTTATCTATTTTTTTTTTCTTCAGTCTTAGAGACGTTCCTAGTGATTCTAGTGTCAGTTGTTAGGCTTGTAGTGCGTCGACACACATTCAGAGAATAAGTGAAAAAGTGAAAAATAAATTTACTTTCACTCCAGTTTTTTCTGTTATTGAGAGCTGCCAAGTTAGCAGGATAGCTCCTTCAAGTGAAAGCCCTTGTCAGGAAGCAGCTCTAGATCTGAGACACGACAGTTGCTGTTAAAAAGGGGAGGAATAGTCAGGGGTGCAAGATTTTATTCTCATGTTGAAGACAAATGAAAGAACACCTACACAATGAAGGGAGTTTGTTGCCTGCTTCCAGACTGATTTTGAAACCTCTTGGTACTTGTACAAACAAAAATCTACTTGAAATAATTGGGTTAATCATGGAAATAGAAGATTATTTATCTAGATGAAGGTATGATGACTGATCCTGTGATACTTTGGTCTGTGAGTTACTCGGCATGTCAGCAGTCCTCCTGGTTTTTTTGGTTTTGATGTTTACAGTCAGGCACCATGATCCATTTGTAAAACTTGATTCATATTTTTATTTGTGTTACTAGAGAACCTCAAGGCTTTACTCATGGGTTAGGACTGCACTATGCTTTGAACATTATACTCATATGACAAAAAGAGAGTCCCTTCCTGAAATCACTTAAAACTCTCTGCGTAACAGACTAAGTAGATAGAAGATGATGGAGTAATATAAATGAACCAGTAATGCAGTATGGGTCATCGTCTCAGCACTTCAGCAATCTGTTGATTGCTGTTGTAGGAATCACAAAACAGAAATTTAAGAGGGATTTTGTATTATGAGAGAGAATTCCAGTTATTTATAAGTGACTTCTTCAAAACATGAAAGACAGCAAAGGGGAACTCATAAATTTTGAAAATCTAACAACTGAGTGACAAAAGGCTGGCTTCAAAGGTAGGGCAGAAGGGAGATGATGTCTGGGGATAAATCTCAAAGAGCTTTGTATTTGAAGACAAGAGGCTTGTGTTTGTGACTGAGAATGAGGAATCAATGAAGGAACACAAACAGAGGGAATGACATAATACAGACAGTAAAGGGAAATATGTAGAAGAGCATTGCACATGGATACAAGCAGGGGAGACTGCATTTGTGAAGAAAATGATGTTGCAATAATTGACATAGGGATGGCAGGCCTAGAGGGTGTGAGTTTTAACTATGTGAATGAAAATGGAAAGCCACGTATTAGTTTATGAAGAAAGACTTGCCAGGATTTAGTCACGGACATGGATGTGAGAGTCTAAGGAGAACTCTTTTCAAGAAATTTCTGATGAAAACTACTGTGATGGGAAGGAGATAAATAGAATTCCGGGTGCGACAGGTGAAGAATGCTGTTTCAGTCAGTCTTGAAATGAAAAGAATAGAGAGTCTGAGATTGCAAGAGTAACTAAAGTAAGACTAACTTTACTGATTTCCAAGTTTTGTTTTCTCTTACTTTCTGATGCTTTGTATTTTTTTTGCAATTTAGCAAAGCACTTCCTAATCAAACTCATTTGGATTTATTCAAGGATGTTGAGAAAGGTTTTCCTATTCAAGTTTTTGAAGGACACACTGCCCCAATTTCTGAGTGCATCGTGACTCCTGATGACAGAAGGTGACTATTTTCTACCTTAATTTATTTAAAAAAAAAAAAAGTGATGTTTTTTGTGATTTCAAGGTTCAATTTCAGTGCATGTAGAAACGCTTAGTACAAAATTTAGAACAAATAAGTTACTTTTTCAATCCTTCATATGGTTTCCTAATTTGTACTACATCAAAAACTTCTTTTGTTTACTTTTGTGCTCCACGATAAATCATTCTGTTATAATTTTGCCCTACATCTCCCTTCCTCCATACACTTTTCCTACTTCTCTCCATCCTTGNATCTGTTCTGTTTTGCATATGATGTCTGCTGAATTAAGCAGGAATCTTTTAGGCCAAAGGACTTGGCTAATACTTGGTTTGAGTTGTACAGTGCTGGAAGTCTATCTTTGCCACGTGTTCTGAAAGAGGCATATAAATATATATCACTTGTATAAAAGAACAACATTGAATTAGCCAAGGTTCAGGGGTTCATCTGTCAGTGAGATTTATACCTTCATAAAAGTTCTCTTCTGTCAGTATTGTTTATTAATATTCTATAGCCTTTCCATTAAGCCTTTCTTG